>OU744452.1:10550109-10827609 GCA_916610825.1 Haliclystus octoradiatus | reverse complement strand
TAAGTCTTTTATATCGTGTTGTACATTGTAACAACAAATACAATATATTTAAACTGCTTTGATTTATTAATTTGTCATATTTTTACCATTCATCTAACCAATGTCATCTCAGAATCCTGTAACTATTGCCGCTCGAAATTTGTGGGAAAGACGTTTCGGCGGGCTTTGCAGGGGTAACCTCAAGGTTGGAATACGGGAACGTGCCTTTTGAAGCAATAAAAAGCTGACATTTATCGCAACGTAATATTTATCTCCAACACAGAACTGCTGTAGAACAACGGACAGAAACATTCGAGAAGGGAGTTTTCTAGAATATCTTAATTCCTGATTTGGTTTAGCGGTAACTGTGTTCTCTTGTTGGTAATTTGAATTTGAAGGGTATTTTTGAGTGCTCTAGTAAACATGTATTTTATATTTTGGTTATATTTTCAACTTTAAATGGCAGTAGTTGAAGCTTGTACAAACGTTGTTCCTAATACAATCACACAAAAGTATTGCTATTGACTTTTTCTTTGAAGATAACTAACAAACTAATTCTTATATGCGAAGATATGAATATAAATGTAATAATAATAATAGACTTGACAACTTGTACTACATTAGTTTCAGTGCAGACTGCAGTACACAATGAACATTTTCAGAGTATTTATAAAGGAAGAGTATAGAATAGACACAAAGATGAGGCAAAAGCTTTTTCCGTTACTCGGAGTTTCACACGTTTACTTTGCGTTCATCAGACGGTTTACTAAAAAGTTAAAACATATCACTATACTCCTATAAATTCATTCATAGACGCAATATATATCTATTGTGTTAATACAAAGGTTGTTGTTTATTATTATAATTGTTATATAATTAGATACCAGATTTAAAGGAATAGTAAAGATATGAGACATATGTTAGTTGACGCTACTCAGAGTTTCACATAAGGCGATCATGAGGCTACCAATGGAAGTTATCGTTGACTTGTATGAAGAACGTACATTTCAGATCAATTGGATGATCATATGCGATCAAGCATATAAATACTCCTCATCAGAGCTGCAGTCAGTATGTAACGATAATGATGATGTGATGTTAACCAACTCGAAATACACAACAGCAGGGTCGCAGAGAAAATGTACAGACCCCGGAGACTTTTGTAAAGATAGCCCTGAAAAAATGTTTTTCCGCTTCTTTATAAATTTTTGGTCAGATACATCCGCTACCGAGGCTTGCATTCATAATTAAAATGTATCAGGATAACCTTGCGGGCCCCACCCTCTTAGTCTTATATAGTTATAAATTGGTCGGGAATCGGGGCAATTACCCCGCTTGTCCCCACCCTCTTGGCGGACGTGCACAATATTATCAATGTGAATGTAGTTTTGAAGAAGTTTTGATGTAACCAATCATGCCCGTGGTACTGTAGCGTATAAGATTTCAGCCTCTTTTATTATTAAGCGTCTCTCTCATACATACCAATACAGTATTTAGTCATTGGATTAACTTGTAATACTCATCTGTCTCATTTATAGTAACGATTTATCTTTTATCTTAATCCACCGTCGTTTATACAATACTAATTGGTTGGATTTCATTGCTCTGCATTTGTAAAGAATTGTTAAAAATGGATTAATGATAGCAGTAAATTCTCTCTATTTTTGTTATTATTTTCCGTTTATGTTGATATGATTTTTAGGTGAGTCGCATCAGTGCTGTACAATCTGTAATGGTTGATCCATCAAATAGTGCTATCTATGCCATGATGGCTAATCCATCCAGGTAAGTATATAAACACAGCAGTCAGGGAAAGGTGGTCACATAATAGAGGGTGGCCGTTATAGTCTGAAATGTACCCTGTTAAATAGTTATGTGGCACTGAGAATGCAAATCCACGACATTCAAGATATATAAGATATTTATGATACATAGCTAGGATATATATGTAAGGACATTGACCTATTCTCTGGGTTTTCATGGGGGAAATTGCAATGGATTTTAACTTACGAAGACCTTTGCTTCAATGATCAAATCCTATTAGTAGGGAACAGTAGTTACGCTGTTGTTATATTTATAATGACGATATTTTCTGTAGTGTTGCTATCAATGGGCATCCATACCGTTTCTCTATAAATTGTATCTCTCTTCCTATTCAATAAATATTTCATTTGGGATTGATAGAAGAAGGCAGAAGAGATAGCAGAAAAACATGCAAAACTTCTTTCATTTTAATTTTTTATATTATTTTTATTTCCATAGAACCAATCTTGTAGCTACTGGCACATCTCAAGCTGCTGTTAAAATTTGGTCCCTACCAAGTTTATTAACTGAACAACTAGGTGGACCAGACGAAGCCATGATTCTAGATAGTCTCGCTTCCAAGGCACTATCAGAATAATGGAACAAGTGAAAATATTGTATAATATTATGATTAATCCTTTTAAAACATGCACTTCGGAATCGAATATAACATAACACTTTTCCCCATTAAATATCAACGATGTATATATACCGTAACATGTTCAACAATACAATTTTATTTAATAGGAACTGTTTTATACTGTATGTGTATAAGATTGAAAATAACTATGATTAAACTAAATAAAAGTTAAAGAACTTCAAAATAACAAGTTTAAATGAAGTATAAGCAATTATCAATGCCTGATTTTTGTCTGCCAATTATATTTAGAAATGTATAGGCCTACATTGTAGTAATACTGTATAGTAGTTTATAATTGAATGTAGAAAGACTTTTTTGGATTTTATTCCCGAATCCGATTAGTCAAAAACGTATTCTTATCTCTCAACAGAAGACCTTTCAACGGTTCTAATTTTTATTCTCCAAAACATTTTTCCCGGTGAGGGGGCTGAGTATCCTCGACAGGGGTTGTATCCCCGTGACATCCCTCGTTAAAGATATTTCATAAAACTGGAAATTGCACCATCAAGTTGACTGGCTCCAAGTCCCGCTTACTTTGATGTGCCGAGATTTGATAGTTGGTAAACAAAAACTCTAATGCGTTTATAGTCTTAAAATGATGATGTGAATCTACTACCTGGCATCTGCGATGTGCAATATATTTACGAGCAGTTGAAGCCTGTCTAGCTAGGTACATAGTAGAGGGGTTATGGACCCTAATTCTAAGGTATCTATAAATATATAGAGATCAGCATTGTCCAATCCCGTTCCGCTATGCACGCATAAAAAAATAATATGCACGCATGATGGACAAAATAACGCTCAAACTGCGCTCTTTATATAGGATGCATGTCCCTGGGTCGAGCCTACACAATTCCACATAATATAATATACAATCACAGGAGAGTAAATGTAACGAAAACGTTGGGAAAATTACATCATGAAAAAAACTAACCAACCAAAGCTGATATTTGTACTATTAAAAGATTGAATTTTGAATTAAACTTTCAATAAGGGAGAATTGGATAAATCTACCAAAAATGAATCTAAATTTTCTAATTGATTGACAAACAATTTATTAACAGCGGTAGGATGGTCACTACCATAAAAATAAACCTAAATAGCTCAATCTTTAAATTCTATTATCCTCGCCTGAGAAGTTCAATAAGCCGAATATTGATCACCATAACAACAGTATGATGTCATTAAAAATTTATGACGTCACACTTGCTTCGTCATTATTGTCTCTGGGAACAGGCTTTAACAACAATATCTCATTGCTGTTCAGTTCTGCATTGCGATGCCCGGGTAAATTCTGCAGTGTATCATCATCAGTCATGATGATGACAGGGTTAGCAAAGTCATCGCTTTCCAAATCATCTTCGTCATGGTCGACTGCATTCGATTGTATAGGTACTTGAAGGTCAGGAGTACATAATGATAATTTCGCAAGACCTGCTTGTTGTTCAGCTGAAAACATTGTGTAGAATAAGTCTTGTGCAAAATGTTCTCTTTCTAATGATGCTTCGTCTTTTGCTTCACGTGGCTGAGCAGGCAAATGTTCATCAAAGCAACTAGAATAACAGAAGAGGTGGTTATTGCATTGGCATTTATGTGTACATCAAATGTGTAAAAGAGTGTCTACTGGTCCATGGCTCAACTAACTCTAATTCAGCCCAGCTGTACTTGTATTATTCTATAATGCGAGTTGTTATTATTACTCCAAATCTGAAGCTCAAACCACACTCACTGGCAATTGGTGAACATGTGAGAGCGGCAAAGGGGAGTGCTATTCCTTATTCTTTTAAAATAAGATTCATCAACTAATTTTGTCATTGTGCTGTTCCATGGTGGAATGAATTGTCATAGCATATAATATTATATATTGTTTCAGAATTTTTATAACCATAATAACTTTCAGCTATTGTCAAATGTCAAATGGTATACACGAGAGAATGAACAATCCAATGACATTCATATTTCCATGTTTGAACATAATTTGTATTTTGTTCTCAAGCTTGGTTGAATAAATTTAAGCCGAATACACAAGGCATTCCAATCCAATATGATCATGTCCAACCAGGATCACATGGAACATATCTCAAGACTCAAATATAATCTCACTTCTAGTGGGAAAGTAGGAAATCATCAGCACAATGGAATAGTGTGAATTTTGCTACCAGAACTTGTAGATTCCTCGTCGGTGCACACTGCACGCACATGCATCGAATGAACAAGCACTTGTGCTTTAGAGGTAAACATACGTTAGTCATATTAAATGTATGTAACATTCAAAATATGATTAAAATAAACAGTATTACGTCAATAGAAATAGAAGGACAATAAATAAATGATTCTGGTATGAACAGTAGCCACAGCTGTTTGAGACAAATCGTCGAAGTGGTAGGTATGATTTTATTAAATGAGGGTGATTTGATAAGTTGTTCTACATACCCTGCTAGAAGATATCTTGGATCAAACGAATGTTGGGATTGACGTTCACGACTGCTGGTTGTTACAGTTCCAGAAGCTGATGTTGGCGTAAGGTTACTAGCAGGTTTCCGTGGTAAACGTTCCAGTCTCTCGCGTGCTTGTTGGACTTGTTGACGTTCAAATTGTAATTGCTGTTGCAGCAATTGAAGTTGAGCAGTCGTTGAAGACGCAGGAGAAGATTGTTGTTGCTGTTGTAAGGTTGCACGCCGCACGCCAGATAATTGCGATAACAGATCTGCAATTGGATCAACTGACTCACGAGACGAAGAGAATGTTGCCGATGTTGTATTTGATGTTGTAGAGGAACTAGGAAAGACGTTTGTTCTTCTTCCACGAGGAGATGCAGAACTCCTTGCATGATGAAACATACGCCGGATATTTCTACCACTCAATGGTGCATCCTAAAAATCAAGTAAAAAGGATAAATATCATCAACAACAAGAATAGGGATTTCTCATGAGAAGAATATTTATCTAGAAGTTTCAGTACCCTGAATTCGACCCAAGGCTTTTTGCATTCAATCCAGTGGCATTCGAGGAATTAAACCAGCTATAAAAAACTTTTCATTTCCGGTTAAAATCAATATTGATTGGTTTATCAATTTTGTTGTAGATACTCACAGGAGTGACAGGCATTAAAGATCTTGCAAACATGATCATATATCAATGTTCGTACAGGGCGTGGAATCCTAGATTTCGAAAAGTAAATCCAAAAGAAAATCGACACTTTTATGATTATTAGTCAAACTTTAACAACAATAATTTAGAAGAAAATGTTGAAATGCCTCTAGGATTCAAGAATGCTGAACCTTTTGTCGGACCCTGGTTTTGCATGTGATTGGAAGCGGGTGATGAGTCTGTCATCGTTGTTTCACATTTTTGATGAATATTTTAGAATATGAGCACTGTATCTATCTACTTGACATAATATTGCAATCAATGCATAAAATAATGTACACTAATCAACTATCAATTTCAGTGGAAAAAAGCAAATACTGGAGTTTTGTAGATGTAGAAATAGTCTAAAATCTGCATTAAAGGTCTGAGAATTATTATGTGTAACTATCAAGGTAATACGTATACTAGAATATCATATTTAAAAGGAACATACCATTTCTAGTGGACTGCGATGTTCTAGTGTAAGATGACCCCCAAGATCGTCTGTTAAATGATTAGGATCGCCACCGGGCAATGCAGCACAAACCGGACAAATCTGAATAAATCATCAATATTGTATATATTAAATGAATAGGAAAATGATATCTGGAACTTCCTTCAAGGGACCTTGCAACGTCATGAGTAGCTTCTCATAGCCAGATCATAGACTATCTTGTGGTTACAGTGGCTAATTATGTTGTTAATTATTATGATCGTCTGTTAAATGATTAGGATCGCCACCGGGCAATGCAGCACAAACCGGACAAATCTGAATAAATCATCAATATTGTATATATTAAATGAATAGGAAAATGATATCCAGAAATTCCTTCAAGGGACTTGCGACGTCATGAGTAGCTTCTCATAGCCAGATCATAGACTATCTTGTGGTTACAGTGGCTAATTATGGGATATTATATTAAGCAACATGAGATAATAAAAGAGATAATATATTGAGTACATTTTTATAGTAAAATAAAAATGCATTGTTTACTCATCCTGCCACCAATGATGAAGAAGTGAAAGTCATAATAAAATTATATGGTGAAAGCGACATTATGTTGGTTAAATTTCTTAAAACGATTTCTGTTCATCATTGGTCGTTAAGGCCTACTTTAGTGTTTCTCATTGCTTTTATTGGAAACACATGCATACAACAATCATTATTAAACTTGGAAATTGTTGAGAAACAGAATTTTTGATTTGATTTTGATATATTTTCAAAAAATAAAAAGTAATAGTTAATTATCACAATTATTTTGAAAGGCAAACAAAGGAAAGTTTATAGTACTTTCACTTATAAGCAGCCTAAGTATATTTACAAAAATTTTCCAAATTAACTTTTTCTAAACTACGTTTAAATATCGTAATTGATCTAGCAGATACTACACATTCAGGCAAAGAATTCCACACGGGAATTGCTCTGAAAAAGAATGAGTTTTTTATAACATTATTTACAGCAATTGCTTCAGGAGCTAGTTTGTATGAATGGCCTCTAGTGGCATATATTTTAGAGTGATTTTTGAATGGTGTTCTAGGTCCAATATCAACAAGTTTATGAATACTAATAATTGAACTAATATAAAAATAACTATAGCCACTGTCAGTGATAGAGAGCTGTCAATAAGTAGATAATTATGACCTGGTTGTAGCAGATGATTTATCCTAGTGAGGTCCTAATTTCTGGGTTTCTAACAGATGACGCAGCAAGTGATCCAATTGAAGTCCCTTCGATCTAGTGTATGATGTCAGAAAGGTTCGATGTTAACTATGAACTAATACCAACCCAACATTCCAGCATAGTGCCAATGAAGAATTGATGTTAGGATAAATGAGCTGGTTAAACCTTCTGAGGACATTTTAAAGTGGGAAAAATCTTTGAAACTATAATTTGATATATGATGTATTCGAGTATGAAAATTACAATGACGTAATTTTTATTTGATCTTGAATTTCCTTGTTGACGTAAACTACTATCAAAGAGGTGTTTCAGGCCAAATCTAGCTGCAGAAAAAAAGAGACTGGATCCAGCTTTATGACGTAAAACTAAGAAATTTATTTTTTAGTAGAGAAACGTATGTGACTGTCATACAATATATTTCTTAATTTAACACAGCTCAGTAACCTGACACACAATTTATTCTCGGCAAGGTTGAAGCCAAAATCATATACATAGACTGTATATATTCATTCTATTCTCGTAACAGTAAGATGTTTACAGTGTTTTATGGACTCAGAATTGAAACTTTAAAAAAGGCAATTGCCTTTGAGATCAGATGACTGTCAGAGGAACGATTGTTTGTGTGACATAAAAATACAGGAATAAAGAAACATAACACCTTTCGACAAACCACAAGCAAACAAAATACGCATGTTTGAATCGAATTTGAGGATTACTCTACAAAGAGATGTGCTGCTGCCTGTCATCCATTAACCACAAGCGCTGTTCAGTAAACAAGTGATTAGGGAACAAAGTTGAACAATAATAAAAAAGTTTTTTAATATTTTTATAAAATCATGAAGGCAATTAATAAAAAAAAACTTTTAGATATAGAAAGAATGCATGTTAATCTTCATGTCAGGCTTCTTTTAAATTCAAATATACTGGATAATACTGCCGTAATGATAAGGAATTTGATATCGAAAATGATATCGGGCAACAAAGTCTATCACTTTTCTCTTGTCTTTCCTAAGTCTATCATGTGATCCTGTTATTTTGTCATAAAGCTAGATCCAAGCTCTTTTTTCAGCGAGATTTTGTCAAAAATACCCCTTTGATGGTAATTTACACAAACAAGGAGATTCTAAATTGGAAAAAAAATTACGCCATTGTAACTTTCAGACTCAAATACATCACATATCAAACTATAGTTTCAAAAGGTTTTTCCCACTTTAATTGACTAATAGGCATAAAATTAAATGAAAGAACAGATGTTGAAAGCAGATAGAAATAAGTTTCTTGTTGAGTTGCAATAGGAAAACAACAAATTATAGAAATAGTTAAAAAGCCTGAACTAAACCATTGTGAGTATTTGCTATATGGCAGTTTTCAAATTAGCAGCTCTTTTCAAATTTGTTGAATAACAGCCTTAATACCAATATTAAGAAATCAATATGATTCATACCACTTCTTTTGTGTTTGATGCATGTTCATTGCCAACATGATCTTTTAATGCTGCTTCTGAGATACCAACTTTACAGCAAAATGGACATGTGTAAGATTGAGGCTGATCAAATGGAATAGTTTCGCCTCCGTAAAACAAATCTATAAAAATTACATACAGTACAATGTTATAATTTAACGATTTACAATTTAAGGACAAACAACAAAAAGTAACTAAAAATAAAATGAAAACAATAAATAAGTTTTTGTTTGACCATCTGTTTGGTTTTATGTAACGTGGTTGGGTGTACAGTTGAGCTTGCTTCATATCCCCCTTTTGGTACTGTATGGATGAAAAGTGGGACAGTAAGCGAGGTTGGAATATGAGAGTGTATATGGAGAATGAAATATAGAAATTAGATTTACGTGGGGATATTAAGCAAGGTGGGACATTTTAAAAAGCAAAATTAATTGAGTTTGACTGTAGCTGCAAACGGTTATCAAGCATATTCTAATAAATGGTAGGTCTACAAAGAATGATATTGAATTTTTTTTATCATTACTGGTATTCTGTCCAATGCGAAAATATGCACATGATGCCAGCAAAGAAAATGATTTTAAATGATCTCCTTGAGTTTTTAGCCAGTTCAGCAAGCAAATCCCTAAAGATCAGAGAGGGTCTTACATGGCAATGGGAACATGATTAATTAATTACAAATCAGTTATTAATTCAGGAAAAATAAAAATAATAAATCCAAACTCTTGAAATTTGTGCAATTTTGATGTGTGCCTGCAGTAATTCTATTGTTTTCAAAAAGCCCATGCGAACGGCGGTCCCCATTTTATCGAGTACTGGGTAATACAGTTGAATCCGACAATAGCGGTATGCTAAGGAGACAAAACTATTTTACAGGTTTTGGTAGAACACGTTGATAGATGCAAATATTTAGCAAAGTTTGATCGCAAATTACTCAGTAACAGACTTTTTGGCTTACTGGTATCAACGTTATTGCCGGGTTTTACTGAATTTTACTTAGGTGTTATACATAGCCTACTAAAAACAATACAAACCAAAGTCAGCTCTTGTTAGGATACACTGCATGGGATGCTCTGTTGTATGTCTTGGTGTGTGAATTCCGTTCTCGTGACATCTGGCACATAAATCATAGTCAAAGCATACCAGGCATTTGTAACGTTTGCCTTTGAAATTGCTTTTGTTGCAAAAGTCACAGCTTACACCTGAGAAGAGAATATGTAAATTGCTAACTGTTTGCAATGAATATAATGTAAAAATAATTAGTTTACTATTTCAGATATGAGATAATATAATCTGTATAGTATCCATTGGTAAGGATCGTATTCACCATTTTCCCATTTGTCCAATCAGCTGGCCCCATTGGACCACTCAACTTCATAATCATAGTCTCATTAGCCTGCGTGTGTAGATCGTGTGAAATCTCATCCGATAGAATCTTGACGCATTTGACGTAATCAAAAACGTTACTAGGTCATTCCACCTTGAATCTGCACTTTTTTCACTCACCATTTCAGACTTCATTGAAAAAATATTAGGCAGGGATAACTCGATGAGCTGAGTTCAGACATGTAAATTTTATCCTAGATTTCGCAACAGTTTCGATTCTAGGATAATCTGAAGTTTGCAAGAAGGTGTGAAAATGTTGTTTTCATTACTCGTTCAAAAATCAATATCCTTGTCTTTTCTTATTGGAATTTAACGATTTGAGGTATTAGACCGAGCGCAACAGAACAAAAACGGCAGGTTTCTCCAAGAAACTTGAAAATCAAATGAAAGTGTTCATAAAAATATGCTAAACAATTCCCTATTTCTTGTTTCAGTTAAATTTGATTGTGAACCCTTGATCGTTGTAGGTCTTCAAGTCATCCAGAGTGTAGGGTATCGGACCTCTCATTCGTTGATGATATTGCTATCTTAACAAACAGCATATCTGATGCACAACAACCTCTTGATGAAGTTGAATGAGCAGGTAAAACAGTAGGTTTGATAATTAACATGACTAAGAAAAAATGTATTGATTTAGGCATAAAACAGGCACACCTTGCTACATCAATGGTTTAACCTACGTTCTGTACTTCCATCTTTTTCAGATGATTTAACCCAACGTAGAGGCCAGGCTTGGGCAGCCATTAGAGGTCTAAATAAATTCTGGACGTCCGATGTCAACACTGACGTTTAGTTGAGACTGTTCAGACACACGATAGAGCCTGTTCTATTCTCTGCATCTGAAACATGGGTTCTATCAACCTCACTATTGACCCGACTTGACTCAGCTTATAACGCCATGCTTCGGCATGCTTTAGGAATACATTAGCCTAACTTACTGTCTACTGCTAAACTTAGAAAACTTTCCCCTTCTGCCTCTGCTATTGCTCAACAACTTCAGATGTCTTTTTTAGGTCACATCGAAAGATCAAAGACATAAGCCCCTCAACATGACATCTTTCACTGGCTACTGAAGGAGATGTTTCGACAGGGCTATGGGAGAGTAGTATCTTTTCATAATGTTTGTGTCATGAATTGTGTTATTTACAAGTTTCCTAGTCAGCTGATTTATGGTGTTCTTTGTGTAGCAAACATGTAAGGCGTAAGAGGGACGACACATTCCTACAATGTGACTGTCTATACTACTACTACTACTACTACTACTACTACTACTATTGTGAACCCTTCGAAACTCTAATTTATATTTCATGATTCACGGTCAGAGGCTTCTTATCGTTTTGATAAAATGCTGCATGTGAGCTTCATGGGCTTAGGTTCTTTTGTTCTTCCATGATTTTGCGAATCCATAGAAGGATGTAAACGTGACATGATTGACAAATTCATCGTTGGTGAGCTCCACAATAAATTTCGACTAAAACAAGAACATTTTATGTGAATTTCAAGTTGCCCAGAGAATACTGCCGTTTTAGATATGTGGCGCTTGGTCTATATATTTAAGACAGTAATAAATTGCCTTGCCAGCTATCTAGACTAAACTTGATTAATTTCTCGCTAAGAAGCAAAAAAATGAGATGAAAACTTCAAAGTTACATAACTTTGCAATGTAAATCTTGAATATTTTTAAAAAACAACAAAAGATGCATAGCGGGTAGCTTTCAAACGCCATGTAATTGATTCCTCGTCTGCGCCCCGTCCCTCCGCAATATGTCCATTCTTGTACTTAAAATGCAATATTTACATTTTTAGCAGGAATGATTCAGTTGGTGCCAGGACAACGATAAATGGATAAAGTTCACGCATTTTGGCCGTTGCTGCTCAAATTATTTTTATATTGCTCTATGCAGAGTTCTGCAAGTTGTTGACAATGTATATTTAAATAGACTGTGATCGTTGATTTCAACAGAGAATCAGAGCGGATGCAACGCATTTCAATGTACCGATTTGAAGAATTTATTTAAAATATGACGCAACAGACTCTGAAATCTTAAGCAGTGTTATAGAACTTTTGAGATCAATAGCTTTGTTGTCATCGAAAAAAATTAAGAATTATTTATGGAAAGTTGAACATTTATATAATCGTTCTCAAAGTTTTTGAGCATTTTCTCTACAGATTTTGTGAATTAATTAAGAGGAGCAATGCACGTCACCTTCACAATAAAATTGATGATCCCATCCACATTCCAAATTTGAGTTTATTTGGACCAGTCTAATTTGCACCTCTGTTTACCTAGATTGTAGATCAGGAACTGAATCTTACACCCTGAATTAAATGATCAGACTGATTTGAGTATGTTTTGGGTATGTGATTGTCGCAGAATAATTTATAAGACATAGCAATTCACATCAATAGCTACATATTGTACCATTCTTCGCAAATAGATTATTAATCACTAATTTTTGTGCTAATGGCATGGAGATAGTTGCTGCTTTGGTCAACACTTTGTGGTGAATAACCTCCATATGTATACGATAAAATCTTTTGAGTTTATAAGTAGCGTGTCAAACAGCGGATAATTTTCAAATTATGTTACGGAAAGCAGATTTTGATACGTAATAAAATACATTCAAATATTCGTAGAGGTAGGAATATTAAAATGAGGTGAGGGAAGGTAAATGTCATTAAACGTATGCTTTCTTAATTAACTATTTGAAATGACAGGGAGGGCACTGTCCTGCGTACCCATATGGACGAGCTGTCACTGACAACCTAGTGGGCTACTTGAGTGTTTGAGAGTGGAAGCTGGTAGCAAACGAAGAAATTCAAATAGCTGATTCCAAGAAATGTGTTTTGCTTGAAATTATATAAACTAGTGCGTAGTGCATATCACACTGACTCATACAGTCTTGGCCATTCACATTGACCTAGTTATCAGTTAATCTAGGTTATTTATATAAAGTCATCATAGCTTCCTGTTCCTTCAAGTTCTAGGAATCGTTGATAGGGATGAGGGTAGCTATCACTTGTTTAGTGATCAAATCGGTATAAAATATGTTTAAAATAAACAGTCACTCAGCTTTGCAGACAATACTACCTGACAACGTAGAAGAAGCAATATGCCTCTAGACTCTCTGGGAGAACGAAGACAACGACGATAAACGCGCACAACTTACCTTCGTGTCTGGACATTGATGTGGTAAAAGCAGAATTAATCCTCTTCGTAACTATATGTCACCAATGAAAACATACGCGTCTGTTCATAAGTTAGAATCGTCTCCGCGATAGAAAGGTAATATTAGATGAATGTTAATACGCAGACTTGAATTGAGACGGCGATAAGGTGAAACAAAGTAGACAAAAAACCTCAGTATTTCGAGCAAACAAAAGTAAAATAAACCAACTATATATCCTTAAAACGTATGCAATTATGATTAATAACTAATTGGTACATTCGCTGAAGAATCAGCGTAAAAATATCAGGAAATTACTGATAAACTGTGTGAATTGAGAACGATAAAATGACATTGAAGAAATTATCTGATTATACGGTTAGTGCGCATGCTCAGAATTAGCTCTGTTCCAGTGTTTTTCATCTTATTTACGGCAAATTTGAATTTTTCAATTTTAATCAAATGATGACATTATTGTTGATGTGTGTCATATTTACTTTAGATACAAAATAGCTTGTCAATTTTAAATATTTCCAAGTAGTTTTTCCCAAATATACTCAAATGGCAGCAAATTCACGAATGAAAAATATATTGCTATTTACTTTTGAAAAACGTTTAGCTTGAAATTTAAGTTAGCTAAATGTAAAATATGAGTTATGAGGCATCTTCATTATCAGCATACTGTACAGCATCATTTCATGTTCAATTTGCTAGGGAAATTTCGGAAGTTTTGTTGCTAGAAAGATCGTACTAGATCAGAGTTCTCCTTGAGAGTTCTTGAAAAGTCTCATTCTGCTGCCTCATACACGTGATTTCTTGTTTTGATAGACGAGCAAAATGGCTAACGAACAAGAAGATCCGAGCGTAATTATCAATGAAGTAATTAACAATATTAAATCAAGTGGGACTTTTGATAAACTAAGAAGAGAATGCATGGAAAAAATGGGAGATACGGTGGGGCTTTTTTAAATCTATTTGTTACGTTAGTTTGTTAATGACGCTCACTGTGAGATCAAATTAGGCCTATATAGCCTATAGGGCTATAAAAAGCTTAGTTCATAGTTCTAGGCTATATTTCCCGCGCACGACAAATAATGCAGTCAGGGTTCTAGGTATCCTTCAAAACCATCAATGTGCGAAATTGAGGAAAAGTATAACAGTCCTGCTTTTAAGTACACTATACGTAAGTGGGCTATGCACTATGCAGCAGCTTACTAAATTTGAAACTTGAAAGGATTAAGGAGAGTAGGCCCACTACACTACACTACAAATAGCACTTTATAAATAGAGTCTTGGCGAATAGAGTTGAGTTAACCTGCGAGTTTTCAAGTTAACAGATCAAATGAGAACTGTATATTTATTTTTCATTTGTGAAGTCAAAGAAGAGAGAAGAATAACAACATAGGTTAAATTGACCCCAGTGTGTTGTTCTTATAAATGATAATAATATAGACAAATTGAATTGAATGTTGCAGGTTATCTAGCTTCAAAATAAGCTGTGTGTATGTTTATGATGTGAATTGATTTCATATTTCATGTTTTGGCCTACTGTGTATATATACATTACCATTTTAAGAGAAAAGCTAGAAGATGCTAGATCATGATTGTAATTATCGGTCAAATTATGCTATGTTCTAGAATGTTCTAAATGATCCAGGAAGGCTCCCCTACATATATTAAGCAAATCACATAAAGCGAAATCCGGCAATATCAGTTCCGGCTTTAATGGTAGGCTATTCTACTATTCTGTCAATAACAGGAGGTCTAAGCCAAAAAGTCCGACACTGATTAATTTACGATCAAACTTTGCTAAATATTTACCATTAGGCCTAATAATGGATTCTTCCAAAACGGGTAAAATAGTTTGTCTCCCTAGCATAGGCTACCATTATTGCCGGACTCAATTGTAAGCCTATTTACTAACAAACTGGGGAAAGTTTTTACTAACAGTTTTAATATCCTGGGATCTAAATGGACCAGGAGTCAGAAGTTTGTGATTTTGTAAAACAAATTTAGTAGGATTTCTATAGACATTTCAATTTTGAATCTAAATCCAATATTGTGTTTGTGATCATTGATATGAATTGGATTCTACTGTATTTGGTGTTCTCAAATTTAATACTCTGGAATTTGAAATGGTAATTCTGTAGGCCTATATAGGCTATGTTTATTTAGGAAATGGTAGGCTTATATGTAGACAATGTCTCATTTAGCTAAAGGTTCTGTCCTAATTGATAGGCTATCTCTTGGATAAATAAAAATATTTATTGCTTCTTTTGTTACATTGTGGTGAAAAATGCAGGAGAAAATTCATGAGAAAACTTAGGATGCCGGAAGGTAAAACTTTTTGTAGGAAGTTGTTCTTGAGTTTTTGAGCCCGTCCAGGGTGGCCCTCTAGGGGTATGGGGGCATGTCCCCCATATTTTCTGTACAGTCTATTTTACTCCACTTTGACACAAAACATAAGTACAATTTGTCCAATCAAAAACTAACCTCTCGTTCAATTTCAAGTGAAAGGTAAGCAAAAGGGGTTAAAGTTTCACAAAATTGAGCAGTTCTTCATTTTGTAATAGATTACAATTCCAAAGTTTTATCAAAAACGAAGATATAAATATAATTCTAAATTTCCATACATGGATATAAAGATAAGTTGGCATTACTAGAAAAAGAGGGAGGAAAATTCTCAGAGTGGGAGAAGACCCTGAAATGCGGGAGACTCCCCCCGATTGTGGGAGGTTTGAGAGCTCTGACTAAAGTTATCTGCAGTGTGTGGTAAAATATCATTTTTCAAAAATTTTTCCTCCATGGACAAACAGATGGTGGCTCTGAGTCTGATTGATGAGGTTCTGTTAGACCATATCACCTATTTAACCACCAATTACTGTTTGTAAATGGCCACTATTCTTACAGATTGATGATGGGCATTGTAGGTCTAACCCCTGCGAAAAACTGTTCATGAACTCCTGAACTTTTTTCGCAGGTGAATGCAATTTATGAGTAAAAATTGCAATTCATTCGATTGTCAGCACCAGAGCAGCCAGCCTTTAGTTAGTAGGCTATTAGCCTAACTTTATTCAGATCAGGCATTGTGACATAGCCCGTATCTATTTTTGATAGGCTAGATAGTATTTCACAGACAAATACAAAAGATGTTTGCATCAACTAGGTGTCAGGCTCCTTAGCATTTTTCTCTGCCACTGAGCTATCTTGGTGCTAATAAAACAGCCTATCTTTTGATGTTTTTGGAAGACATGCCTTGTAACTTGATTATAAACAATTTAACGCATGTAGATTTAGGCCTACCTGTATTTTTTTATGTAAACATGACTCTTTTTGTGTAGGAGGCATATTCTCAGATGGAACGAAGGATGTCTAACCATGTGACATCATTTTTATCAAAGCAAAGATGGGACAGCAAGACTTCAAAGAACGCATTAAGAGATGGATTACGCAAGCATATTAATGAGTAAGAGATAAATAAAATTGCATTGTCAGCTAATTTATCAATACAGTTGAACTTGGTTAATATCCCCTCTTTAATGTCCCACCTTGCTTTATATCCCCAAATGAAACTGATTTCAATGTTCCATTCTCCATAAAAAACGTACCTCTCAAGTAATTAAAAAGTGTAGCCTTATATCCCAAATATTGGAGATTGCTTATTCAGAAAGAGAAAACAATTTAACCGTACATCTCTTTCTTGTATTTTTACTTTGTACAGTCATTACCTTCTCCAAAAAGACAGTCAATTTGACGATTTTGGATTATTTTTGTGTCTCACTCTTTTTCCACCAGCAGGAACCTGTTTATTTTCCACAAGAGGGTTTACACAAGAAAAAACATTGAACATTTCAAGTGTCTGTCTCTTAAAAAAAAATGGCCAAATCAAATGAAAATCTGCTTTCAGAAGTATCGGTTCAACGGTCAGCTGAGGATGTAAATATATATTTCATCTAGATTTGAGGAACATCGAAAGAGTTATAAGTCTCTAAAGTCAAAATTTTAAAATCTACGAAATGCTTTTCATCAGAGAACAATGTCCATCACTAAATAGACCAATGGACTCAATTCCATCACTATTATTCTCAGATAATAAAAGTACTATGTATTTTTAGCCCAATAGACCGATATAACGTACTATCGATTAATATCCCCAGTAAACCTCTGTTATATTTTCCAGATCTGATATTCACACAAATTTAGATAATTTGAAAATTAGTTTTTAGCGTGATTTCTCGTTGTTTTGTTGCTTATATATAGCCAGACTAACACAACAAAACAGGATTTAACGGGAGGTTAGCTACCGATCTTCGGATCTGATCATATTTGACTGACTGTAGTGTCGCAGCTTAGATCAGTAAAGAGTATTTACAATATCATTTCTATATACATATATATTTATATACTCAATCACTTACTTTCTAAGACTGCTATTTGATTTTAAGACGTCCAGCCTCTATAGGGCATTCATTCAATCAGAGAATAGGTCCAGTAGAAATCCGAAACATTACCGATAAAAGAAATATAAAATTAATTGTGTTGTCTTTCAGCAAACAAAAATATCAACATATAACAATTCCAGTCAACAACACATTGCTGATCAACCACAAGAAACTTTCCAGCTTCTAGCAAGGGTTATATTGAGTGTACCAAACTAATTAGCAATTTGGCTCACACCAGGCTGTCGCAGAGTACAGGATCCTGGCAACCTTGTTCCGCAACTTTGGCAGTCTAGCCAACAAATCGAGATGGTTTTAAGAGTTCAAGTTGTTCAATATATTTCATTGCTCAACTCTCACATAGAAATTTTTGTGAACTTCATCATATAGTTATTAAGTTTCTAACAGTTTTGTGTTTGTTTTAAACAAATTTGTAATAGGTCAGAAGTCCTTCAAAATGGAGTGCACACATTAATTGAGCAAGTACTGTTACAATACAGACCAATTATTGGTAAACACATTGGCGATGAAGTCGATAAATACTTCCACTCAAATGAAAGAACAAGTGAATCTATTAAAGATATTATAAGTGACACACCCGTGGCTGAAGACGGACCATCTACTTCTACCTGTATAAACAATCATATAAAACCTGACTGTCTTGCTCAAAATAAGGAGGAGACTTCAAGCTCAATCAATCAAAACGGAAAGATTGAGACAACTACCTCAAAGGTTAATTTGGTTGAATCAGATCCAAGTCAATTGGAGTCAGCTAAACCTACCACTGATAATGTCACAAGCCAATCTGAAACATTAAATACATCAGACATTATCAATACAGAAATAAAAGTTGAAGTTCCTCCTTTAACAGAGTTGAAAAGTGAACCGGAAGCTGAAGTAAATGAGATTACAGATTCTGAAGTCGATGCAAGTTCGAATGAAGTAAATGATAAAAATACATTGGTTAAAACGTCATCTTCTGATTTGATTGAATGTTCAATGGTATCTCATGTTACAGAACTTTTGAAAGAATCTATTGAAAAAAATGATAGCCCCAAACACGATGTGTTACCAGTTGAATTAAATGTTAGCTTTGATGAAGATAGCAAAGTGGAGCAAACACAAGCAGAGGAACCTACTGGTAGTACTGCATCTGTTGATGGAGATCAACCTATGCACAATTATGAATCAGACAGAAACTTGAGCACATGTGAAGTTGCTCATTCTCCTGAAGAAAAAATTCCTGATATCAAGAATGAGGTGGAACATGAAAAAGAAATAGATGTTTCAGAGAGTGATGCTATAAAACAGAAAACAGAAGTAACACATGTTGATTGTAGCGAAGAGAAACCGACCGAAGAGAGCAATATGGAAGATATAGCTGTGAACTCTGGGACTGAAGAGAGCGGAAGCATCGATAACGTTATACACACAACTGTTGAAGCTGATGAATCTGTCTATGATATAAAAGGTTGTGCTATAGAAGAAACAATTGAAGACGATGTTAAGGATAAAATTGATACAAATATTGGTACAAATGAAAAAGAGGTTGAACCGAATTGTACAGGCAGTGAGAAAGATTTGAATAGTAAAGAAGAGGATAATAAACGTAAAATTGAAGAAACAAAAGCAGAGGAAGATAGTACAGATGAAACAATTAAAGAAAAATGTGTTGTGACAAGAGGCAAAAGAAAATCAAGCACAGCTAAATCACAAATCGAAGAACAAGAAAGTATACCAAAAATTGAACAAAATATTTCTAAATCAAAACGAAGAAAAACAGTCCCTATTAAAAGTATTATACGTGAAACACCGTCTTCGTCTGTAAGATCAAAGAGAAAAGCATCAGAAATAGCTGTAGATGGATCACTATCTTCCACCAATAGAAGTGGTAAAGCAAGAAAACAAAGTGTTGTGGAAAAACCAGAACAAAATGTTAATAAAGAGACAGCTGTAAAACGGCCACGTCGTAACATCAAACCAAAACAGTGTTATTCGCCATAAATAATGTACAATGATTCTACTGCAACATATACCTGATCCCTTACATAATTGTATCCATATTTTATTTTACATAGTTTTTCATGGTTGTTATCAGAATTAACAACATTTATACATCACAATCAGACATGGTCTGAAGTCTAATATTTCAAATATAAAAACTGATGCAGGCTAGCTACATATTGTTTCTGCATAAGAAATCTTTCATATTTGGAATATTTATTATAGTATTGTTATTTAATAGATTAAAATGTTGTTTTACTTTCAAGGGATTGATTAGAACATTTATCTGATCAAACTACGCTGCTTGCTCGTATCATTTAATTTTTGAGAAATACTAGTAATTTTCAAATAAGTTCACACAAGATTTTGCTTCTCTCTTGGATAATATTATGCAAATTCAAGATCCCAACTTGTTTGTGAAAACTGACATTGACAGTCCTTTTAACATTCAACCATCATAAAACACTTAAAGCTACAATGCTTCTTATGTCAACCGAACTCTAGGATATGTGAACTCTCCCTTGTGAAAAACAGTTCAGGAGTTCATGAACAGTTCATGAACGCTAAATAGCCCCAAATTTTCATGAACTTTTCATGAACTGTCAGTGAGGGTTCATGAAAATTGAGACCAATTAGCGTTCATGAACTATACATAAACTGTTCATGAACTCCTTAACTGTTTTTCTCATGGACCACTATGTGAACTCTAGGATAATGGTAAGCTCAAATCAAGGAATGCAATGCCAAACTTTAAATGTTATATATGCCATATATATTTATAATAGAATATCAGTTAATTTCACATCAATCAAAATAATTGCTAATGATCAATGTTACAGATTGTGTAAAATTGAATATATTTTTTGATGAAAAACAAAAGCATGCACAAATAATTTGCAAAGCTACTATATGTTGGTAAGCTAGCTATTATATGGTCAAATAAGTTTACAAAGGAAGAAACTTAAATTTTTCTCATTTTCAGAAAGAATTTTCAAAATATGAAGTTGATTAATTTGTAGATCGAGAATAGGGAATACCAGAACAAACACAATTTTTTTATGAAATTATTATATTTTTAACTTAACAAATGCTAGTCGACAATATCTATTCACAAACAGAGTTAAGAATTACAGAAATACATTAAATTTATATTGTGTGTAAATTATGTTAAATAATAGAAAGGAGCAAGTTTCAACTATATTTTTGTTGTTGATAATTGTAATATTTTTTTTATTTTCGTTATATTTAATAATACTGTTTAAAAGCAACATTTATATGATTCAAATGTGTGTGTAATGTATGTCATATAGATTCTGCACACAATATATCATTACCTACATCAATTCACTGATGATTAATTATTATAATTCTATCCTGGTAATATTGTATATAAACTCACAATAAAGTATATTTCAGTCAACGACATCATTTATGGCATGCCATAGCTGAAAGCTAGCCCCGTAATATAAATGGAATAAAAATCAGCAGCATTTAAAAAATGGCATCTTATTTTGAAAGCTTTGAACAAAGCTATGATGTCTACTGTCTCTCAAGTCGGTACCTTTTCGTCTTTGGACATAAATAGGTGGTAACTCTACTAGATCACTTGGTGATAATCCTTCTTTCATTGCTCGGATTAGATTTAAAATCTGCAAAGGAAAATGGTTAAATATATTTGATGAAGCAGTACATTAATATTAATGAAGACCATATGGCACTATTTCTACAAATTAACCATCAGCAATGGCCGATAAATGTTGTGAAATATTTTACCCACAGGGTGATCTTTTCAATTGGTATATTACTTAAGGGTCCGGATCTGATCTAGCATCAATTAGTATCTGATTTAGAGCCAATCCCATGCCAAAAATTATGAAAAATTGTGCACAGGGACTAATCCTAGGACTTTTGTCAAGATATAATAGGTCGTCTTGAAAAATAAATGTGTAAATTCTGTTTCAGCCAATTTTGATGAGACACCACCTATCAATTTTCAACGGCAGGTTTTATGGCAAATATAGAAATGAGCAAATTCACTGTTATTGGACAATTCTCTCGGGCTTGAATATGGCAATTATCTGATGTTTAAATAAAGTCAAAACTGTGGTAATTTTGACGGGATTTCAATCATAGACTATCAAATCTAAACTTAACATGCTCTTATATAGAGTTGCGGGTTACTGTAACATTGACTACACAAAATCATGATTATTAAAACGCCTTTCTCATGTCTGTAGCAATATTCATTTAAAATCATCTTCGTGGTTGTCATTGCAAACTCCAGTTTCCAACCAAAGTAGTAATCCTAGAAGGTTAGAGCAGATTCAGAAGAAAATTGAAATTTTTAATGATTTACTGACAAGTTAACAAAAACATTCAGAAGAAAATCTTGAAATGCCTCTAGGATTCCAGAAGGCTGAACTTTTTGTTGATCCTGGTAAACCACCTAGGGATTTAAAAGTCACTTGATAGAGAAATAACTAAGGCTGTCTAAAAATTAATGATGTTGTGCTAGCAAAAAACATATTTTTTGAAATAAAACATTGTAGAATTTTGAAATTAATGTATGTAGCTTTTGAGACACTTCACACTAATAAACGAGTTAGCAGCCTGGCAAGCATCAAATAAACATTATTATAATTTTAATAAGAGTATTTAAACAATAAATAACATACTTGTCCCCTCATGACGGAAATCTGTTTTTCAAATAATCCTCTATCAAAACCTTTATCCTCCTATAAAATAAACAACAATAATATCTTGAGAACAAAATAAAAAATCACAATTTGAATGAGTCAAAAAAGAGACATACAAATTCTTGCATAAAATATTATCTACATAATAACAATAGATATGATATCCTAATCTAGTTTGTAGAACAACACTCATTTCATAGTACTAGATCCCGAGTTGAATCCAAATGCATGCTTATATTGAGTTATTAAATCATTTGGCTTAATTCATCAAGCACTGCTATTGTTCTCCCTACATGGAATGTGGTATCACAGCTTGAAGCAGACTAGAAGGGCAAACTCCCCTTACTTAAACAGCATATAAATCAGACAAGAATATAATTCAACACTATCAAAATTATGTGATGATACGGTAAAAAATTTAGGAATCTAAATTTTTTTAAATCTTATCAAAATCGCCCGAAATGAGGTCTTGAACGTCATAACGGTATATCAGAAATAGCAAGTGTTTGTATGGAATGGATTAAGAGCTTGCCGCTTACGTCAAGCTGTGCTTGGCATTTGGATCGCGTTACCGCGCTTGGTGAATTAAAAATAATAGAGAGATATAAAGAAAAGCCGTAATTTATTGACAAATAATTTGCATACATCATTTCAAGTTTCCCACAATATGTGGAAGTAGTCCTGGGGTAATATCAGCCCTGGTGGACGGGGTGTGCCACTTGGGAAAAAAGTGAAGTGTCCAAAATGTTCAAACAGTCCTATAAATGCTACCCAAAAAGTTCAAAAAATCCAAATTAAAGTTTTCTGAATTTTTAATTTTTCTTTCAAACTTCTTCAAATTTCTTAATGTTCTTGAAATTCAAAAAGGGAGACATAAATAGTTTCAGAATTTGAAATTTCCTACCAAACTAGTATTCTTTTCCTGGCTGGAATATATGAGGCCCCAGAAAAACCCGGGGGAAGAAACCATATCCAAGAAACGTCAAGGTACTAAACCCCGGAGGGTGGAGGGACTGAGTTATTTACTTGAAAGATAAACATTTGGGGATGTCTTTATGCCCAGCTCTTTTATCAATGATTTGTTTACAGTAGCCTGCTAGGAAGAAGGTCTCAAAAGGAAAATGTAAAATTATTTTAAAATAAAACAAAGGATCGTCTTACACTGTGCATGCGAGACAATGGCGATTTGATCAAGTGAGTGAAAATGTTGATTCAACTATTGAATTGACTGCAAGATAGAATTGCTGTCAAGGAGGAGACAATTTTTGTTGGTTTTACTCAACTTATAATTATTTATTAACAATATAAAGCCGCCCATGTACCCCTCTACCTAATGACGAGTCCATTGATATGTATTTTGAGTCAATTGCATCTAAAATGGCGTCCTGAGTCCCCGCCGTTGGACAAGAGATACGGTATACAAATGGAAATAGCGTTAACTTGAAAGTAAATGGTTCATCGTAAAACTTTAATAAGACACTGAAATACACAGATGCGTACCCTAAATAGATCAAATAGATCATCAACAAGATCTTGAACAAATCTCAAATCACTGATCTTATGCAAAACTAAATCTTTTATTTTGGATGAAAATGGCACTTTGGCATATGGTAACCACGCCCAATGATAAGGATCTGAGATAAACAAAAATATATTCATAAAAATTTCAGACAGATTAGATTAGATGGTAAGACATGTGAAATAACGAGCTTATTGATATAAAATAAAATGAAAATGCATTATACACGAGAAGCCAGGAAAGGCTACACATGTTGAGAATAGAAATTAAAAAGTTTCCTAGAAAAACATTTTAGTAACAAAGATCACGATTAAACTTGTTCCGACGTTTCAACATGCTGTTGTTATTATCAAGGTTAAAAGAAATATTTATGAAATTACAAGATATATAGGCTATAGGTTAGTATTTTACCTATATATATCTTGTAATTTCATAAAATATCTCTGTTAACCTTGATAATGACAACAGCAATGTCAAAACGTTAAAACAAAATTACTTGCAATCTTTTGTCGCTATCTTTTATACTAGCAATAGCAAGCAAAATAATTGTAACCATTACTTTTATAATATAATATAAAAGTATAGTAAGTACTTCTTTTATCTTTTCTGCTTTGATGGTGATTGATGCCATCAATACAGAGCAATGTATAATGACAGATAAATTTAAAGAATTGCACATTCATATTTGATACTAATAGTTTCATCCTGTCACGATAAAGCATTGCGCAAACGACGGCAACATCTGCGCGATTTTTAAATCCTTTAAAAACCCTTGTTGTTTAGCCACTCTATTTTGTCTGATGTGCTGCACCGTGTATTTTCTTTGTCGGATTATGTTTGATGGTCATTAAAACATTTTCCAAGGATTTTTTTTATTATTTTCTTCAACATTTTTTTTAGAACCATTCCGTTTAAAAATTATCGAACCCTTTCAATGTTGTGGCCTTTCTATGGCTTCCTTTCAAGCTCAGTCTAAGTTGTTCTAGAAAAGTCTGTGAGAAAATCAGGAGGAAAGGAAGGAATCGTAATGATAGGAATTGCCTGGTGGTCACCAGAGGAATGAAACTATTATGGTAGTACGTAATTATGAATATCTGAATTGTGGAGTTGATTAATCATTATAACCCCACATTATTTAAACAATTACTATTATAAGACAAAATAAAGTTGAAATCAATTCAGAAAGTGTTGACATCAAACGTAGGCGACATAAATATATATTTTGATTGTAGAATTTTCAAGAAAAAGTTCAACCTTAAGAATTTGATACATTGATAATTAATACTGGAAGAAAACTAGGACACACAATGGAGCCTGAACAGATTTATACTATTTCAATTTTTAACTCAAATAATAAACGCAAGAAGTAGAGAACCATAATAATTCTATCAGCTGGAACAGAAATAACAAATTAATAATTGATTACTGGGTAAATTTGTATCGATCTACTGCATACACCCGTGAAAACAACTGATGAACAGTTCATGAAAAATCAAGAAGAATCAGGCCATTTAATTATCATGGATTGTTTATAACGTGTTCATGAACATTTCAAGAACAGTGCATGAACTTCAAAACATACCCGGGTTTCGTTAAATTGTATAGAATAATGAAAATAAGAAATTCAAATTACAAACTGTTTTAATAAATTCAGAATCTTACATGCTCGCCATGAATCGGGATGTTTGAATGGGAATGCCAAACCATTGTCGATAGCTGCAATTGATACCTTTGGTGTTCCAACAACATTCCAACAATTCTCAGATACATTATCCTCATCTTGACCCTGTCAATTGGCATTAAAAATAAATGTCAGATATTTTACAATGGATCAATAGTCTTCTACTGTGCATCAAATGTTGAGATTCAAACTTCGCTGCAGAACTTGTTAGATTTCTTGAGGAAGGATAACTGGAATCCATAGCTATAGAGAACATATAAAGAGAATATTCCATGAGCGCGCGGAAATATGGGACTTATTTTTGGAGTGTTCAAATCCGTATCTTCAATCAAGGCTCTGCAAAAGAGTGATTATTATTATATTATTCTATTTTTCCAATGAAGAAAATGGCATCGAAATATACTAGCGCTTCCGACAAACAAAAACAAGCAACTAAAAAGATACAAATTGAAATACAAATTAACACAATGAAATCCTCAAACATATTAGAAATGAACTACTTTTATCTATTTGATGAAAAACACTGTTAATGTAAATTTTATAATGAAAAATTCCTGAAGACATGAAATGCAAAAGCAGTAAAACTTTTGTTTAACTTTCAACTGCTGATGACGTAGAAAACTCAAAAAACAATATGTCAAACGATTAATCTATTCCTTTCCGTGATTAATCATTCCCAAAATTATCCGAATTGATCCACCACTAATATAAGCCACACAGAAGGGAAGGAATTGTACATAAGAATGCAACAACACATATTGCTGTAAGGTGATCAACATAAATAACAGACTTACATGGCACTGTGATGCATCATCATTAAAACATGCTGTTCCTTCAACACCTGGGGTGCCTTCATATTTAATCAACCAGTTATCATTTCCGCGATCTGAATAATAACAATAATTGACAAGAATGAATGAAGAGGAACATATTAAAATTCGAATTGGATGCAATTGAATATTCTACATAGCACCATTACACATTCCAATCCTAGAAGATTAAGTTTGTCCAGTAAAAAGGATGTCCTTAACAATTCTCCAGGTCAGGGTGTACTAAAAAATGGGGACTGCCAGTTGCAGGCACATTAATTGCCAGCACTGTGTATCTGGTATAGAAATTGACCTAGATTCTAAAGGTCTGACAGCAAATTATAGAATAGAAACCTTGACCTTAATAGAAACATTATAAGACTCAAATTCAGATCTAATAATAGATATAAATTATATTCAATTACATTTGGTTGGATACCTGTGTTTCTGATGATGTAATCAAGAACCACCAATTTCTCAAATAAAAATTGCAACTCTTCAAGTGTTTCTTGTGGAATTGGCTCAGCTTCAAATTGTTTCAAATAAAATTCAGCGTCTTTGTAACCTTCAACAAACAACTGGAACGATCCAACCTATAAACACATACAGGCATAAACAGTTTAAATTACATCAACGTTGTTTATAGTGGTCAGTTTTAAAGCATTTGGAAGGTCAACATCAAACCCATGAAAATGTGGAATTGCCATGAAAATGTGAAAACGCCATGAAATTTCACGCATAATACTCATTTGATTAGAAAACTCAATCTTATATTTTCATGTGTGTTAACAATAACCTCTTGGTTACATCATGCAACCATTCCAAGTTGAAATTGATACAATTAAAGTGTACATCAGTCATGTGTCAGGAGGGAACAACTTCTTATTCCATCTTTAGTTAATGAAACGTTTATAGGCATAGTTTCAGCTTATCTGGTATTTTGGATATACATGATGATAATATCATAGTGTAGTAATGAGCACAAGATTAGATACAAACCTTTGGTGGAAGACCAGCTCGCATATGTTTACCAAGTGAATCAGGAAAACGATCAGTCGCAAATTTCTTTGATTTTGCTGCCGCTCTGTCAAATGCCGTGTAGTTGAAAGTTTCACTAACAAGACTAACAATCTGTAATAAAAGAACACGTAACGTAACCTAAATATATCTGCAGGGTCCAATCAAAGTTTTAAAACCTTAGATTTTACAAAACTTTCTTTGAAAGTTTTATTCAGAATATCATATTTCATTAATTATTTTTTACATGGTCCAGACCCTTCAAAAAGCTATCACTCATGCAGGGTGGCACAAACAATCCGAACCGGCGAACGTAGATTGCCGAAACTAGGACAAAATTCAGAAGTTTTCAAATTTTATTTATTTATTTCTTGCATTTGATTGGTAGGCTAGAAGGAGTGTGCATGAAATCCTGGGGTAAAACATGGCTCAAAAACTGGGATTAACTGTTGGGCTTGAAATCTGTTATTTTGAGACTAATCTTCAAAGGATAAAATTGTATAATTTTACATCATTTTAAAGCAACTTCACAGGATCAACAAGCAAAGTCCGACAAAGGTAAGAATTCTAGAATCCTAGATTCCGGAAGGCTAAAGCAAATTAAGAAGAAATTGACATATTTATTGATTTATTGGTCAAAAATCAACAACAAAAACTCAGAAGAAAATGTTTAAATGCCTCTAGGAATTCAGAACACTGAGCATTTGATCCTGTTACAAGGCAGGTAAGTCAATTATATCAAACAAAAATAGAAGTGGTTTCAAATGGAGCCTCAAATAACCCACTCAAGAAAGAGACCAGTTAGAGGGATACTGACCAACAACACAAACATATTGGGCCTATCATTTATAAAAGAAGTTAGCCAGCGCAGTAATGGGCCATTGAAGCTACCTGATTTTAGTTTGAACAAAGGTCTGGGATGGGAATTGGAGTCAAATGCCATAGAAAAATCAAAATTATAATTGATTCGAGACAAAAAATCTAATGCTGCAGCCAGGGTCAAATAAATATATATTTTACCTGAAAGGGTCCTGTCATTTCTCTACTTTGAGAGGAAGAGGAAATCAATTTTTTCCTGAATTTTGGTCACTCTTCCGGGAACCTAGTTACCAGGTTGATAGGGCTTGTCGGACCATAGCTGCAGCAGCCCAAGATTTTATAGCGATATTATAGTCTCATTTAGCACCATGCATATTACTTAACAATCCTCTCACCCTTTCATATCGCAAGTGCAACATACCCGTGTTCTAGGGACAATATCAAGACCAAGAGCTTCGTCAACTGCACTAGCACCAGCCTCAGATAGATAACCTTGATTTGGGATAAGACAACTGCGGCCAAAGCAGCAAGGACAACACGTTTTATGAAGCCATTTCGTCCATTTTGGATTTAGGTGACCATAAGGTTCCTCATTTTTTGGTTTAAAAACACCGACAATTTTCTGGAAGAATAGAAAACACATCATTTATCGAGTGAATGATAAAATCTAATACTTGCCATTAATACAACTGAAATAACATTATTTCTACGGTAATTGTGGATTAGGACAGATAAATGTTTTCATCCAATTTAATTTAATTATATAAAAAGATAATATCATCAAACAGTCTTTACAAAACATATATTTATTACATACTAGCAATGAGTCAGCCAAGTTGATGGCTGGGTTGATATAAATAAATTAGAAATGCGAATAACAATTGTTTCAAAGCGAGACGGTTGAATTACGCTAAGCATAATTTCAACTTGTGCTCGCAGCGGTCGCCGGTCAATTTTGCCCCTTTAAGGCAGAGAAAAACTTGAAAATTAATTAAAAGCAAAATAAAAATGATGGAGCTTGTTAAACTTTTTGTGTTTAGGCCTACAGTGTGGAGGCGAAGAAATAAAATAAAACTTGAAAATAATTTTTTTATTCATGCAACCTTTGTTGAATGAACTTGTTAGAAACACACATCATTGATCTGTCTAATTTTTGTTCGGGGATTTGGCTGCATACGTTTTGGTCAATAAACATTTAACCTTGTCACTCTAAAGCATGTGTATTACTCATATGTGCTCAATAGCAACACAAGGTCATATCTAAAAATAATAATTTTATAAAATTTATATCATTCTGAAAATTATTCATTTCTCGAAAAAAGAACACATTTTAAAACAATAGCCTATGAATTGAAAATGTCAATTTAAGCAAAGCTTGTTGTTGTAAAAAAAAATTGTGGTTGTTGCAAGCTGTAATCGGAATATTCCAAAGATATTTTGCGAAAAAGTGGAATTTACCAAAGGTAAACTGTTTTGTTGGACCCTGCAGTGAATATCCATTCATATGTTATCGTTGAGACCCTGAAGACACACTATGTGATAACGTATTATTCAATAATAATTAGTTGGTAAGTTGATTTCGATTGCATTTAGGTGGTGATAAAAATTTTCAACCTATTACTCGATAAAACGAATAGGTCGGTAACGTATGATCCGATATTGACTGTAAATGTTCCAACTGAAGTGACATTTGATATTGAAAAGAAAGACATATTATTAATACACTTGTAATACTTAGATTTCCTTCAATTGTGCTAAACAGAAAATGTTTAACTTTAAAAAATATAAATAAGTCCTAACCACATGCATGAAAATAAAGTTCAACCATTTTTCATTGGCTGAATACGATTAAGCACAAAAATTATCCATCCCAAAAAGTAATTATTTGAAAGTAATTTTTGACGATCATCGGGGGCCATTTTCAGAAATTGAAAAATAACTGGAGCAACTTAATAAATCTTATTTGACCCGCCAATGAAATTCTTAAAATGAAAATGTGAATTCAAGATCTTGGTAGGTGTGCATCTGTTTCTTTTAAGTCGTTTGGTTATTCAAACCTCAACAAGTCAACATCCTTTTCTAATTCAACATAAAATGGTCAGAGGGGCATAGGACAATTGATCCCCCTGCCCTCTAAGTGCAAGTGCCCATTTTGAAATTTGTGGAGGCTAATACTTTTCAATCAAACTTAATGATATGTAGCACAAGAATTGTAAATAAACGCTAATTGCTCTGAGTTTGCTTCGTCAAGAACATTTGAAACTTTTCGTTTGTTCTGACTTATGAGTCCTAAAACAAATAATTACAGGCCAGCATCTGCCGATATATATCTGATACTGCCTCACCAGATTATTTTCTACATATGTAGTTTACTTGCAGAGGGCGTGTTAGATCCGTTTCATAATCATGTAAATTAATATGCTGTATGACGTTCTTTATTCTCCAAGAATTGTCACCTCCATGTGTCTATATGAATTACTTTGTGTTGTGTTTAAGCAACCTAAATAACTTGTACACATTCAACCCTGAGTATCCGATATGTAAAAACAGTTTTTGGCTTTATTCTCACCTCAAGTAAGCAATTGCCCAAAATATAGGAATCAGTAATGTAAAATTTATTGACAGTTAGAGGTCATTGAGTATCCAGTAGAACATAATAACAGATTACTCATTAATGCCAAACTGAATAACATATATGCTGAATGCGTGGTATTATAGTGCTGTAGATGATTGCGAAATGTTATTAAGACCATAGTAGCGTTGTCTGTCTTCCGGTTTTATGCCTGAATAGAGCAGGTGGTCGAAGGCGAAATCAACTCAACTCAAGGTATGAACGTGGAAGTAAATAAACTGATTTACTGAACGTAATGAGTTACTACGTAAAAAAATTACATTTAAAATGAGATTGGGTAATATTTGATATTATTTAGATTTACTCACCCCACCCGTTTTAATCTTACTATAAAAGGGCTAGGCAGGCTAGAGTTCAGTAGGCATATTGAAGGCAAGCAAATCTCTAGTTGACTGTCTGCGAATCCTCATCAGTCAAACATCTAACCCACCTTTGTTTTTTCTTTTACAAAATAGCTGCCACTGCTCCCTTGGTAAATCCTTTCAGGTAATATACCAAGATAAATAGCTTCCTCAGCAGAACGATAAATTCGATTGAATAAAGGATCGTCTATATAGAACGAAGCCGGTCCTTCCGAATCGCTGTCATTACTTTTACCCAATAAAGGGCTCTGTTCACAGTTTGAAACCATATAATGATGATTACTAACTGAATCGTGTCTAGCGTCTATAGGTGTTGACGAAGCAGTATTATAAGATGATAATTGTTCGTCGTCCTCAGCTACGAAGCTTACAAGAGCGTTTTGGTTTCCAATTTTAGGCATGAATGCGAGGGGAATTGGAAGCAATACCCGCTGTTGAAAATACAACTCAGCCAAGCGGATGAATCAGCTTATTTCTTTGATTTGTTGAATACTTGATAATATCCTCCAATACTTGTCATGTAGCTGTTATAACGTGAAAAATCATATACGACTTCATGTACACCTTTCTCCTTTTTAACATCTTTGAATTTCGAAGTAAAGTGGAACCCTTTTGCAACATGAAAAGAAGATTGAGCGCGAGTCCAAGGTTATGACGCACAAATGACGTCACTTTGTACTAGTTAGGTTGCTATGTCAACAGCATTTTGAACGAAAACTTAAAAACAACAGATAATTCACATTAGATAGAAAGGTTTTTTTTTTTTATATAATTAGAGTTTCCACTGTAACTATCTGTAAGCGGGATAAAATTTAATATAATTTCAAGATAATTCATAATTCGAAAATATCTTAATAAATCATAAAGTATTATAAAGCCTACAATCCTACATTATATGACTGTGTTACTTTTCATTACTTTGATTTACATCGTTATAGAGATCTAGCCATTTAAAGTTAAATTAGCTGTTTTTTCATTAATTTTGAAAATGGAAAGAAAATTTCATTCACAATCTTTGTAAGCAGAACATGGCTGTTTGCATGTTAAATAAATAACATAAGATTACAACTAAACCATCCTGCACAATTACATTGTGTTAGAAGTAAGAAGTATTTCCAACATAATTATTGCACATTACTTTACTCAATAAAAATAGCTACACTACGCTACAAGCCATGGTTGTGAATATGGTAGACAAAAACTCAAGAACTACGACTGAATTCATACCGAATTTAAAAGAAAGCTAGAAGTTAATGTTGCAGCGAAACCTGTATATACAGCCAGCAATGAGAAGTTGATATATTATTGCATATACAGGGTTGATTCGACAGAAAATGCTACTTTAGACATTCAAAGGATGACTACTATGGACATGTGGTCGCTGTATAGATGTGACCGTTTATTGTTAGAAGCCAGCTATAAGGGATGAATGTGTCTCCTTTATCTCATTATGAACTATCTGCAGATGAAGCACCGTGAGAAGTAAAGTCCCTCACTATTAGACCAGCTGAAAACATATGCGAATTTGCTGAATATGCCCTGAATACGTCAATTGATTGCTTCGATTAGGGCACCCGACCCTCACAGAGTACCAGAGGTCAGAGGACAGCAACTGAGATCAGGGAATTAGTGGAGGTGATAAGGATAAATGGTTGGGGAGGGAATTTCGCTGCAACCCCTAGCAAAACGGTAAACTGATGCTATTGGAAATACAATGATATATCATCAGGATAATTTTGAACAGACATTTTATAAACAATTTATCATTTATAGAAGTTAACAGCCGTATTATTCCTGAATTATAGTTTTAGCAAAGTGAAGTTGCATATTTCTTGAGTAACTTTAATAGACATTTTGTTCGGCTAATTAATCTGAGAAGTTAGCATTTAAAATTGCGTACAACTTTTTTTGTTTATCTCGTCACGTGTAATTATAACCTTTGTATTTAAATAGTATTTAAGAGCAATGCAATAATCTCAATCCTGTAAACAATCAAATCATGACGAAGATATTTGTATGTTTAAAAATAGAATAGTAAGTATAAATCTGGGTATAAATATATGTTAAACAGTAAATTCAAGCCAGTATACGTATATATACGAGTAATCATCGAAGTAGCATCATTAGAAGGAAGAAAGAAGAAACCGCCGGAGTCCGTGGGAAGCAGACCGATGTAAGCAATAAAGCAACTTGCGATATTTAGATTTGTGATTAGCTTTATATTTTATAGTAATTAATGATTTATATTTACTCATATTTACAGTGAATTATATATTGTACAACGTTTACTATCAAGGGCCAGTATCGGTCTGCAAAATCTCAGTCATACCCATGCGACTCCTACTATCGTCAAGTCTGGATCTAACATTTCAGTGAGATCAAGTCGGTTAATAACAACGCATAAAACCGATGCCTTAAATTTCATTCAAGAACTCAATAACGATATGAATAAGGGCAGACAGGGACCCCACGTCCGACAGTTCCAGTATTGGGAAGAACCTAGCAAAATAGTCTATTTTCTAGATTGGGAAAATGAAATCTGAGGTGGGGGATATCAAACCTATATGTAACAAGGATTGCCAATCACATCAAAGAGACTGTGCAACCCGCAAATAGCTAGGGTCTTTAAGCCCTTACTGAATCAATTCAATAAAACTATCATGGATATCAAATTCTTTCTGCGAAGGAGGAGAATGTTGCGTCGTCACCACATGATGCAATCATAATTATATAAGTGTAGAAAAATTACCGTAAATCGCCTACGTAGTCGTTAACAAAATCACATGTATATAATAATAGCTATTACGAAATCACAAATGATGTGAGTTTTCGCTTATTTACTATAGATTATTATGAAGTATATTTTAGTCTAGATTTGAGCAGAAGAAACTCCCGATCTATGTCTCAATGATACGTGACACCGATAAAGCCAGTTTTTCAAAGCAGCAAGCAAAGATCAAACCAAAGTGATGGGACAGTCAGAAGCACTATACCTGGCAAAGAGAAAAACAACATCATTAGAAACGAAGAGTCATATTACATTAAGAACCTTAAGCATGCTACCCAAAACATAATACAGGTACGAAAGGAAAAAGAAATGAACAACAACAACAACAACATGAAGAATATGAGCAATAACAACAAAATGATGAATATGAACAACAACATGGAAAAGAGGAAGAACAACAACAACATGGAAAAGATGAACAACAACAACAACATGAAGAAGATGAACAGCAACAAAAACATGAAGAAGATGAACAACAACAAAGACATGAAGAAGATGAACAAAAACATGAAGAAGATGAACAGCAACAAAGACATGAAGAAGATGAACAAAAACAAAGACATGAAGAAGATCAACAGCAACAAAGACATGAAGAAGATCAACAACAACAAAAATATGAAGAAGATGAACAAAAACAAAGACATGAAGAAGATCAACAGCAACAAAGACATGAAGAAGATCAACAACAACAAAAATATGAAGAAGATGAACAAAAACAAAGACATGAAGAAGATCAACAGCAACAAAGACATGAAGAAGATCAACAACAACAAAAATATGAAGAAGATGAACAAAAACATGAAGAAGATGAACAAAAACATGAAGAAGATGAACAGCAACAAATGACATGAAGAAGATGAACAACAACAAAAAGATGAAGAAGATGAACAGCAACAAAGACATGAAGAAGATGAACAACAACATGAAGAAGATGAACCGCAACAAAGACATGAAAAAGATGAGCAACAACATGAACAAGATGAACAGCAACAAAGACATGAATAAGAAGATGAACAGCAACAAAGATATGAAGAAGATGAACAACAACAAAAACTTGAAGAAGATGAACAACAACATGAAGAAGATGAACAGCAACAAAGACATGAAGAAGATTAACAACAACAACAACAACAACAACAACAACAACAACAACAACAACAACAACAACAACAACAACAACAACAACAACAACATGAAGAAGATGAACAACAACGAAGACATGAAGATGATGAACAAAAACACGAAGAAGATGAACAGCAACAAAGACATGAAGAAGATGAACAGCAACAAGACATGAAGAATATGAACAACAACAAAAATATGAAGAAGATAAACAAATTCTCGTTAAGAAATAAAACGGTCGACGGTACAAGTATAACCGGTGTGAGTTTATACCCAAGCGAACTTGTTAAAGCAATGAGACATTTAAATGGACAATTTAATTTGCAACTTAAGAGTTATCTATGACCTTGAATGCCTCTACAGTGAATCACATATGAACAGATAATGACAATTGATTTTGACTGTTAAATATTAGTTTGACTTGCAATCAATCATTTTTGTATAGTTTATATTCTCAATAAAATATCGCGTGAGACAATTTATGAAATTTCTCAGTCTGAGCGACTATTGTGTCATCTGTCAATTATCATCATGACTATTTATTTTACACTTCAAGAGTTGCCCGCTATATAGGATGTCATCATTATCGGAGAGTGAAATTTTTAACCAAAATTCTATCAATTGGATACAAAGTCGGTTGGGTTGCCAGTTGCTTCTGTACGGTGAGAAAATGAGCGTCTGTCAATGTGACACGTTTTACTTTGAAGACAGCACTCAAACGTTCAATCTTGTAATTGATTCCCACACCAGGAGAGATTAATGCAAAAGCGTCCTTACTTCGATGTAGAATCAATTTAAGAGGAAGGGCATTTAACAATAGGCTATTAGAGGCGAATAAATCCGCATGAATTCTGCCTTGCAGCGAGACCACTTCACCCGGTTCAGTTTGTGATTGGTGTTCATTAAACCCTACATTAGGACCATTAGGTTCTGAATTTTTCATGTGACCACTTGTATCCTTTGTCATCATTTGTGTACACAATTGAGTTCTTCTTGCATCGGAAACATAGTTGAACCAACTCTTCAACAAACTAACAACTCAACAACTCACAATGGAGAAGTATGTGTCCTTCACAATTGGTGGTGAACGCTTCATTGATTCTCTGCTATTTTTGAATGCAAGTCTTGGCACTTTGGTGGACAACTTGAATGATTCGCAGCTGACATTAACCCACACCTACTTGGAAACAATCACAGCTGGGTCGGTCAATCTAGACAAACGTCTATCGCTAGTCAAACGCAAAGGGGTCTATCCCTATGAGTACATGGGTTCGCGGGAGCGATTTGATGATGTCACATTACCACCTCGACCAGCCTTCTACAGTTTATTGACGGATGAAGATATAACTGAGGAAGATTATAGTCACACTCAACAGGTCTTTCGTGAATTCAGCATGAATAATTTGGGTGATTATCATGATTTCTATCTGTGCACTGATGTTTTACTTCTGGCAGACGTGTTTGAAACCTTTCGCAGCATGTGTCATGAATACTTCCACCACGATCCTGATCAGTTCTATAGTTCTCCTGGACTTTCTTGGAGTGCAGCATTAAAAATGACAGGTATTGAGTTGGATTTGTTGACTGATATTGATCAGTATCAATTCATTGAACAGAGTGTGCGGGGTGGTGTTTCGTCCATCAATCATCGCAATGCCAAAGCCAATGTACCTGGCACAGATTATAATCCTGATTCACCCAATGCCTACTTGGTCTATCTGGATGCAAATTGAGTGATGATGATGATGATGATGACGATGATGTGACAATGGTGGTATAGGGTTGCTAATTTTTTTTTTTATTTTTTATTTCAGCAACCTGTATGGTCAATTCCGATCTGTCTAACGACAGTGATGATGGATACATTCTCGAATGTGATTTGACATATCCAGCTGAAATTCATGATGCACATGCCTGCTTCCTTCTCGCTCCGGAGCGAATGGTGATTGATTCAAAGATGTTGTCCCCTCAACAGAAGGAATTGTATGCCATGACGATGAGTAAATCACAGTTGAACGTTGAGTCTGTCACGATTAAAGATTCGTGTCGAAAACTTGTTACTAATTTGAGAGACTAAGCGAAATATGTGGTTCATTATCGAAATCTCTCCTTGTTTCTCGACTTGGGAATGGTGCTGACAAAAGTGCATCGTGTTCTGACGTTTACACAGCAGCCTTGGTTGAAGCAATACATCGACTTCAATACTCAGAAGAGAGCTGCAGCCATCAATGACTTCTCGAAAACATTTTTCAAACTATTTAACAATTCAATTTATGGCAAATATTTATATATTGAATCAGGTTTTTCCATTCTAAAACAAATGGGTGATTCTAATATGAACTATTGAGAAATTTGATTATGTTATACGTCTATTATGGACCGGTGTAATCATCACCTTGTGCATAAGCATCTGTGAGACGTTCTTTGAGTTCATTCACCCACAGACTATTTGATAACAAGTGTTCCATAGTGAAATTAGGCCACATACTTTTAACTCTGCTGATGTGAAGAAATGCCTTGTTGTGAGCTTCTGCGATGTCCACCTGTTTTATTACTTCATCAAAACAAAGACGTATGCATTCATCTGCTGTGGAAAATGTACATACTTCATGACCCATTATATTCTGTTCCTTATCTCTACCTCCCATACACATGCCTTTAAGACAATCCCATACTTTAGGTGCCATTTGATCTACAAAAGCAGGAATTACTTGGCGTAATTGTCTGCTCAATACCGTAATTTCAGAACTATCTCCATCAGCATTAGTAGTTATCGGCTTATTTCCTTTTGTGAAAGAATTCACTGGATTATGGATAACACTTCTGACAGGGTAAGAACAATCACTGTCTTCCACTTTCATATCAAGTAACTCCTTTTTGTAAGTTGAATACGACTTTTTCATACCCTGAAGAACTTTGATCACTTCTTCTAAATTCTCCGCGTTAATAATAATGTGACCACATCCTTCTCTCGATGATGATGATTTATTACCAACTTGTCCCTCATCAACTGTTTTACTCATTATAATGTAAACATCATTTGAGGGACTGGATTTATCACTGTGATCCACAAATGCTTTACTTGTTAACTGTAGTTTTTTAATACCTTGATTTCTCAGTCTTTTGTCTCAGTCAATCAACGTTTTGCAAACCAAGATTCGTCTCCCTTGTTATTAGGTTGTCGATCATTCGCCCATTGTGGTAATTCAACCTCTTTATTTTCAGGAACTTGAGGCTTCGTTTTCTTTGTCGATGGGGATTCCCCCAGTTTGATAAAATCGATATTTCGGCGTTTCAATTCTTTGTCACTGCTGGCCTGTGTAACAGATCCACTAATATGACAAGGCTTGTGAGATTTTTTCTTGTTGTGTTTTGAAGGTTGAATCACCTCAATGATTGAAATATCATCATCATCCATCTTGTCTGGAACATTTATTGAACTAACGAATATTACTTGGATTTCAGAGGACTGTAATGATGTGATGATTTGATATCCGATAGTTCAGAAATGAACGACGTTCGATGTATAACAACAATTTATATGTATTCTCGATATCGCGTGCTCTGTCTGGCGCTGCAGAACAGATCTAAGGTGTTTTACTACACAAATCACATCACATTAACAATAACATTTACAATTCGCTACAGTGGTATAGATTACATAAAATCATACAATTTCCGCCGGAACATTCTCCCCCCGTCGTCTGACAGGGTTGGAATGACGACAATTATAATTATCTAAGTTATTAACTATTTTGAATCAAACACTTTATATTTAATACGCAAAGTTTTGTGATAGGACGAACAAAGTCGCCTTGTTCGGTAGTGACAGTAGCTGCTCTTGTCAGTCCATCGTTTCCTAGATGTACTTTTGTAACTTTTCCGATTCGCCATTGTCCTCTTGGTAGGTTGGGGTCAACGACCAGAACTTCATCTCCAACTTTGATGTCACGCCGAATGTTTCTCCATTTTGATCGCTGGGTGAGAGATGGTAGGTAGTACTTTTGCCAGATCTTCCAAACCTCGTCTGTCGGATGTTGTACATGCTTGTAGCTGTTGCGGGGGCAGACATCACTGAAATCTCCTGGAGGGGGATTCAGCCTAGCACGCTGAATTAGGAAATGGTTGGGGGTCAAAAGGGCCTGGTCGGCTGGGTCATTACTGACGTATGTGAGAGGTCGAGAATTCAATAACCCCATCACTTCTGCGAGAAGAGTTCTTAGCTCGTCATCGCGCAAATATCTAAAACGTAGACTCCTCTCTTTCATTACCCTATACAATGCCTTCTTTGAGCTCTTCACAAGAGCTTCGTGTACACCACCCCAATGAGGGGCACCAGGTGGTTGGAATTTCCATTTCACTCCCCTTTCGTTCAATTTCTTATCTAGGTCTTTATCTGAATGAAGCAGATCTACAACGGGTTTGAGGTCCTTCTCTGCACCAACAAAGTTAGTCCCGTTGTCGGAGTATAACAGTTCTGGTGAACCTCTAGTGTTTTTGAACCTCTCAAACGCATTCAAAAAGTCTGGACTGGACAGTGACTGAGCTAACTCGAGATGTACTGCCCTTGTTGTCATACAAGTAAAGATACAGCCGTATCTCTTAACCACCTTGTTACGCCCCTCCACAACTTCTAGAGGCCCAAAATAATCAACTGATGTGTTGAAGAAAGAAGGTTTTCCTACTGCCAAGCGCTCAGGTGGCAACTCAGACATTAGTTGAGTGGCAGGCTTGGTTCGCTCCTCTATGCACAATCTACATCGCCCTTTTGCTTTCTTCACAGCCTCTCTTCCACGAACTATCCAGTAGATTTGCCTTACATGTGACAAAACATACTCAGTACCACTGTGTAAACACTGTTTATGATGATAATCAATTATCAACTCTGTCAATTTATGTCGGGAAGGCAAAATGATAGGATGTCTCGCATCATAGGGAAGTGTGGCCTTTCCAATACGCCCACCAACCCGCAAAAGTCCGTCCTTATCAACAAAAGGATGTAAAGATAAAAGAGAGGAAGATTTGTTTATCTGTTTTTCATTATTTAGTGCTAATAATTCCTTTTCATAAGTTTCACTTTGACATAATTTTAATTGTTCTTTCAGTTTATTTCCAATTATATTAGTGTTACTTAGTTCAATTTCATCTAATTTAACTTTGTTCCAATCAACATTAATTTTAACAGTATTGCTATTAACTATAGCTGTATTTCTGATTTCTTCGTCACAAATCGCAAAAGATAGATCTTTCGGCCATTTACCAGGGTCCTCAAGAAGAAAACGTGGTCCAGCAAACCACATGGTTGGCAAAACTCCAGAAGGCAAGACATTTGAACGTGTCGCTAGGTCACTTACGTTGAGCCTGCCTGGCAGATGCCACCATTCTTCTGGTTCTGTCAACATCTGTATTTCCCCAATTCTGTTGGATACAAAAGGCTTATACTGAGACGCGGCACACCTTATCCAATTTCTGACACATGTACTGTCTGTCCAAAAGCATTTTTTCGTAGCTTTAGTAGACAATGCGCCTTGTACATGAGAGCTGAGTCTAGATCCTAGCACAGCAGCTTGAAGTTCAAGTTTTGCTACGGAAATTGTCTTCTTGGGGGCTACTTTTGTTTTTGCCATTGCAAGTCTGCATGTTACAATACCATCGAAAGAAACACTTCTTACATAAACTGCAGCAGCAAATGCTTCCTCAGAAGCGTCACAGAAGGTATGTAAATCATAGTGATCCTCTACGATATCTGGTTTCAAACACCTCGGTACATGCATTTGTGACAGATCAACCAGATAGTTTTGGAAGGTATTCCAGTCGCTTCTGAATGTTTCAGGCAGTAGGTCATCCCAGCTGACACCTGCAATCGTCATGCGCTGCATAATGATTTTTCCGCTGATAACAATTGGTGACAAAAGTCCTAAGGGATCAAACAAGGAAGCTAGCTGACTAAGACATTTTCTTCTTGTCAAATGTTCAACCTTTTCTAATTCAGTTTGATCGGTAAAGAATAATGTATCGCCTTCAGGGGACCACTTTAATCCCAACACTTTGCTCTCGCTGTCATTTTTGCCTAAATTAGATTCATTGTGCAAGTCTGCACATAGTGCCTTTCTAACTTCGTTGGAATTAGAAGTCCATTTTCTTAGGTTGAAGTCACCTTTCTTTAGAATATTTGCAATACCATTTGCTCTTTCAATTGCTAACTTAGCATTCATTACACTATCACAATAGTCATCTACATATAGCCTTTGTTTGATTGCCTTTGCTAGTTCTGGCTTTTCTGCAGCACTGTGGTCATCAGCTGTGCGATGAATAGCACTGATTGCCAGACAGGGTGACGAGGCGTCACCGAATGCAAGTCTATCCATTTGATAAACCTTTACATCATCACTTGGATTGTCTCTCCATATGAATCTGTGATACTTGCTATCACTTGCACTCATTCTCACTCTGCTGAACATGGCCTCGATGTCACTGCTGACAGCAACCTCGTATTCTCTGAATGCCAGAAGAACTTTTGTAAAATCGTTCTGTAAAGTAGGGCCTGTTATTAAGGCATCATTTAGAGATTTTCCTTTATATTTTGCTGCGGAGTCAAATACAACTCTAAATTTTCCTGTTCTGTCTCCTTGCTTGAAGACACCGTGATGCGGTAAATACCATACTCCTATTTCTTCAACAGAATGGGTACCCTTTACAATGTGGGCATAGCCCTCATCTAGATACTTGTTTATAGCTGCTTTGTATTTATCAGCAAAAGACTGTTCACATCTGAATTTCTTCTCTAAAAGAAAGAATCTATGCATGGCTAGTTGGAGGTTGTTTCCTAGATTTGGTTCTCCATCCTTCCATGGGAGTGGCACTTCATGCCCAATAGGTAGTTGCTTTGTTTTTGTCTTAACAAGGTCAATGACTTTCTGGTCTTCGAGACAATAAGCAACCTCTGTTTTGTATTCTGTTCCAAAGTTTTCTGTGGCCCAAAATTTCTTGAGCTGTTCATTTAGCTCATTAATTTGACAGCAATTAATTTTCAACCTTTTATCACTATCCCCAATTTTACCACGTACAACCCATCCAAACTCAGTTAAGGTCGCATATGGCTCTTCTCTCCCACCGATTAGGGTCTCGAGAGGCCTTAATAGATCTGCATGGTCTAAACCAAGGAGAATGTCAATCCCCCCTCCGGTTGCCTCTAATGGTAGGTCCTTCAGATGAACTCATTCTTTTTTAACAACTGGCCACTCAACTGATCTAACATTATCGCAAACCTTTGGAAGTGACCACGCTTCGATGACCTGATGAGTGTCACTGCCACGAGGGGTCTCAATTTTAAAAGAAATTCGGGAGGTCTGTTGAAAATTAGTTTGTCCGGTAACACCTGTGATCCTTAATTTGGTCACCTTTCCAGACAACCCAAGCTTCTTAGTTAAGGTTTCGGTAATTAATGTTGAGTCACTACCTTCATCGATAAGTAGAGTGGCATCAATGGGCGTACCACTCAACTGATCTAACATTATCGCAAACCTTTGGAAGTGACCACGCTTCGATGACCTGATGAGTGTCACTGCCACGAGGGGTCTCAATTTTAAAAGAAATTCGGGAGGTCTGTTGAAAATTAGTTTGTCCGGTAACACCTGTGATCCTTAATTTGGTCACCTTTCCAGACAACCCAAGCTTCTTAGTTAAGGTTTCGGTAATTAATGTTGAGTCACTACCTTCATCGATAAGTAGAGTGGCATCAATGGGCGTACCGTTGACGCCTATTACTTTAACCTTGATCACGCCTAGAGCGACACTACTAGTTGAGACTGCAGTATTCATTGCAGCAAATGTTGCTTCTCTGCTAGCATCATGTAACAGAGGATGATGATAGTAATTGCATGTTTCAAATGAACATCTTTTTCTACTGGGACAATTTCTCAGCATATGAGACCGTCCCGCCTTTTTTAGGCAGGAAAAACACAACCCTTGTACCTTGGCAATTTCTAACCGATCCAAAACACTTTTTGATTTGAAAGAATTGCAGTCGGGTGTCGTATGAAGTCCGTTACAACTGCCGCAATTGTCGGCTTTATCGTCAGAGATGCATGTAGAGGTGGAATGCGATTTCGCTTTAAAAGGGTTGGATTCGTTGTTTTCCTTGGGTATTTCCCACCGACGGTACTGATGTGCCCGCTTTCTGAGCCAATCACTGAATAGGCTCAGGGTTTCCGTTGTGCATCTATCCGGGCAAACTTCCCGCCAAGCCATTTTTGAAAATAGAGGGAGTTTGTTTTCTAGTTTTAAAAGAATAGATTCGCACAGTGTCTCACCTGTACCTAGCGCTCTAGAGAGAACCCGGAGGTGGCTTACCGCATGGTCCGAAAACTTACAAAATGAGGCAGGGTCATTTCCCTTTACCTGTTCTAGGTTGTCCAAGGCTCTTTCATGGGCCCTTTTAATGGCTTCAGGATTGCCGTACCAGTCTCTGAGTAGCACTAAAGCATCTTTGTAGTCTGCTTCAGAACTACCTAGGCCTTTTATGACAATTTGGCATTCCTTACTGAGGCATTCATGCAGAAGAGACATCTTCTCCCCTATAGATTTATTAGTGTTGTGAACCAGGGCTAAAAAAAGTTCACTCCAAGAATACCAACTTAAAATATTTCCGTCAAAAAATGGAGGTTTTATTTTCACCGAAGAGCGTTTATCATTATATTCAGCATTAAAGTCAATACCAGAAATGACAAATTTATCAATCCAGTCATTGCTTTTCATGACTATATTGGGTGCTGAAATATCGAATTTTTGCCTGTGAATCGAAAAATCTTGCCAAGATTTCCCCTTGACTCATAACAGACCCCTCACGTTCGTTGCTTATTCTTAGGGGTGTACTTGGCAACGGCGCTGATGCGTTGCCGTGGGTAATTTGATTTTCAGCCTCACTTTGGTGTGGCAAGGGTTCTTGGTCTGCAACATTAGCTGACAAACCTGTACCGTTAGACTGGGTTGGCAATTCTTGTCCGTGAGATATCACGGTTGATGCCTCATCTGATCTAATTTGTAAGTAGTCCATGATCTTACCGCAAATTATTTGGACTTCTGCAAACATTTTTTGGAGCTGTGCCTCTTCCGTGTCGAATTCTTCCTCGGAAAGATATTCAGCTAATTGCTCGACAATGTCGGCAATAATTTGTTGTCTAATTTCGATGTCATCGAAGGTTTTGCGTAAAAATGTTTTACTTCCGCTATTGATAATCTGATTTTCGGCAGATTTGATTAATTGGGTCAATCTACCCCTATGAGCTCTTCTCTTATTTCGAAGTGATTTTATACACTTGGAATTATCATTTGCGGTACCGTCTGTTGTGTTTAACGGATAAACATCTTGATCTGCCATCGAAAAGCACGATGCAATTAAGATCAAGTTACATCAAGTAAAGGTTGGGAAATTTGTAACACGAAATGATACAAACGGAAAAACGATTCATTGAAAGTTGAAATAGTACTTGTTTTAACAAGCTAAACAACAAACAGCTAACTTCGGAAAGACTTCAGCGATTAAAAACTGAAGAAATGCAATAGTAACTTGGAACAATCTCACCGATCTTCTCACGAACGATTCCAACTTTATATTGAACAGACGATTTTGAAAAAATCGAAATGTTATCTTGTAGTTCTTCTCGGGTTCGACTGACCAAATGAACTAACGAATTTTACTTGGATTTCAGAGGACTGTAATGATGTGATGATTTGATATCCGATAGTTCAGAGATGAACGACGTTCGATGTATAACAACAATTTATATGCATTCTCAATATCGCGTGCTCTGTCTGGCGCTGCAGAACAGATCTAAGGTTTTTTACTACACAAATCACATCACATTAACAATAACATTTACAATTCGCTACAGTGGTATAGATTACATAAAATCATACAATTTCCGCCGGAACATTTATTCATTAGCGAATCAAGCGTTTCAGATTCTGACGCAGTAAATGGTGTGACAATGAATTCCAAATCATCCATTGAAGACATTATGCATAAACAATTCAACTGCTATACCGTCCATCAAATTGGAATGAAATGAAATGATTTTCAAACAACGCTTTTTATAGCAATGTATGATTGACGTGTTTGTCATTCAATCATTGCGCTTTTGGTAATCGGATTAATGGATCGTTGCGCTAATACCGGATTGGTTGACCGGATTGTTGCGCTAATGCCAGATTGGTTGACATGATCGTTGCGCAAATCGTTGCGTTTTTACCGGAGTTCCGGATCGTTGCGTCGCTGCGCCAATTGTTTGGCCCAGGAACTGCCAAATACATCTACATTCACCATTTGAGAAAATGGTGAAATGACGTGTATAGACAATTAGTTGCAGTTAATAATACTGGTGTTTACATTGTCATTAAACTACACTTAGTTGTACATTAGGCACACAGGAGTGTGTTGCACAGCGTTGTAAAACTAACACGCATATGATTAATAAAACAGAGTTACACAAGTTATCTTGATGTTTGTTCGTTTGTCCTCTATCGTCCTTAAACTCTACAATACTATTTTACAAACCCTACTTGTTTGGTTCATTCATTTTGATTTCAAATGACAATGTTCTTCTTAAATTTTCAATCCATTATGCATAATGCATCCCTTTTACTGTAGCTGTTGCAAATTTGTATTTTTTATTGTTAATCTGAGCAATTACATATTGTTCGTCTAAAAATTAGGATTGTACCCCATCAATTGTACACCACATAAATATGCAACGTTATTCATTCTTCTAGTAATGAAGGTTGAATTTGAAATTGTGTAGATCGCAATAAATTGTAGCATGAAGAATGACTACTGTATTGGTAAGCTATACCTATCAAGATATTCACACAGGTCGTCAGTGATAATCTTTCCATGGGATATAAGTCCCCTAGCATTTGATATTGTTTTAAAAATTGGATGTAGGCATTGTTGTGTTACGAGAAACAATAAACGGTGTTGTGTTAAAGACTATAATTTGGGCAATGCCCTCATTGCAACATAGTATATTTTGTATGGATGTTGGGTACTAGTCCCAATCCATTATTGTATATGGTAATACATTGTGCAACATAATGTAACGGATTATACTCCATGCATCTTCATGCTTTTGTGAGATGATTAATTAGTTAAGTGTTGCGATGATTTCTTCACTATACTACTTCTCCTCGGAGTGGCCGTTGGCTGTTCTGGTGGCTGTGTTGTTGTTGATGTTTTATCATTGAGTGCCTCATTGTTGCCTTCTTTACTATAATACACCTTCAGGAACCGCCTATTCCTCCAATAAATGCGTCCCGTTTCTGTTTTCACCAGGTAACTCGGTGCTTGAATTTGTACTATTTCTGCAATCAAATCCCATTTTCTTGACGTTGGATTTTGGACCAGTACAATTGTCCCTTTCTTCAATATCTCCAGATCCTTTGCCTTCTTGTCGTAATCACATTTTGCCTTTTGTCTGAGGACACTAGCTTTCTTGTCAGCATGTGATATAATTCTCATCACTGCTGGTTCGAATACCAGTGGATGCGCTGGGAGCTGGGAGTGCAAGGGGCTTCCAAATAATCTCATGGCTGGACTGAGGCCGTCATGCCGTGGAGTATTTCTGAGATCGATCAATCCTTCTGTGACTGCTGGCGTATCAAGAGCACCTTTTGGACTGATTTTGGTCATCAAATTTTTCATTGTCTTCACTGCAGACTCTGCATATCCATTGGCTTGGTGATGATATGGGGAGGATGGGTCATGGTGCGTACCCCAATCACTGAGGTTTTTGGCAAACAATATACTTTGAAATGGTGGGCCACCATCTGATGTAAGGCGGATTGGGATGCCCATCATTCTGCACCAGACCATCAGATGTTTTATGACCTGCTTAGTTGTAGCTCCGCTTTTGCCCCATTCAAAGGTATCTAAAAGGGGTGATTAGCTCAGTTGGCAGAGCAACCGAACTTCAGATCGTGTCATATCTGATCGACTGTGGTTCAAATCCCCCTGAGGTCGACTCAGCCTTGACTTTATTTGAAACATCAAATGAGTACCATCTAAGGATGGCGGATGGAATGGTTCAGAAGGAATTGCATTGTGAGTAGCTGCGGCGCATCGTTGCGCATTGACAATCAAGGCCTATCTGCCATGAAATCTGTTGAAATTGATCTGCAGTGTCGCGGCTGAGATCTAAGGAGCGTTTAACATCATTGCTCTTAGCGAAAAGAGCCACTCCTCTAGAAATAGAGGAATGGTACGGGTGCCTTCGGTAGGGCGACACCGTCCACATTACTTTACTAAAGGTATCTTGCCATTTTGAACATTTATCTGTGATCACGAGGTCTTCTTTTAGAAAATTTGAACAGATCTGTAGCAATGGCTTCGCCTGGTCTGCTTGGAAGATTGTCTTGGATGAGTGTTTCTTTTTGTTGGCTTGCTGAATGTTCTTGGCATTGTCTGCATGATTTTACCATGTTTGTCACATCATTTGTCATTTTAGGCCAGAATATACACTCCCTTGCCCTTTTTAATTTGTAATCACGACCCATATGGGCTGCATGCAAGTCTTTCAATGTCTTTTGCTGGAGTGATTTTGGAATAACCAGTCTTTGGTGTTAGTAAAATATCAGGTTATCGATGACAGACAGGTATGGGCGGGCTTGTCTGTATGGGGTAATCAGGGGTTGTGCCATAAATCTTCGTTTAATGATTGGATTGCCTCCCTCAATGTTGTGAATGTAACATCTAAAGATGCTGTTTGAGCAAGCTTTTCCAACGTGATATCTTCAAGACCGTGAGATGATGTGACAGCTTCCAGGGAGCAGATCGTGATTTTTGTGAAGTCTTCAATTTCTTGTTCCCCAATGTCGTCGTCTTCAGAAGGGTGATCCACTGGGTAGCGTGAAAAGCAATCAACCACTGCGTGGGTGGCTCCAGGTCGCCATAAGGTGTTGAAGGTGAAAAATTGCTGAGTTTCTCTTTGAGGCGAATGATGCGTGGGGTTGTGATCATGTCTAGCTGTTTGTGGTTTAGGATTGACTCTAGTGGCCTTTGATCAACTATCAGCGTGAAACGCGCTCCTTGGATGAACAATTTACATTTCTTCATGGCCCATACAACAGCAAGTAGTTCAACTTCGGTTGCAGAATAGCGTGATTCAGTCGGGCTGGCGAATCTAGATCCACATTGCAGCAGTCTCTAGGTTTGATCAGGTGCTTGTTGCCAAAGAGCGAAGCCGAGACCTTTTGATTGAGCTGCATCTGTCTCCAGCCTCAATTTTGCACCGTGACAGAATTGTGCCAGTTTACGAGGGCAAGTGAGTGCTTTGATGATTGCTTCAAATGCCTTTTGTTGATGTCCTTCCCATGATAAAGCTGCGTTGTGAGCTAGGAGTGCTCGTAGGGGTTGCATTAAGTCTGCCAATTCTGCTGTAAACGCTTCAAATTGCTGAACCAACCTGCAAAGTGAGCGGACGTCAGTCTTGCTGGCTGGTGTAGGGAATTGGGTTAGGCTTTGACGAGCTCTGGATTGATCGAGTATCCTTCTGTATGTACAATGTATCCACACCAATTCACTGTTGGCTGAGCGAACACAAACTATTTGCTACAAAGGGTGATTCCTGACTCTGAACATCTTTGTATAATGGATCGAACTCTTTCTTCGTGGGACTTTAGGTCTTTATCATATATGATATAGTCTTCTACAATTTTCAGCACGTTGTCGATTCCGGCAATTGCTTCGTAGCCTCGGTGATTGTGCTCGTCTCCTGCACTGCATAGGTCCATTGGATTGCGAAGGAAGCGCTTGGAGCCCCATGGGGTGATGAATGTTGTCAATGGACGGGATTCTTCTGCCAGGGGCACTTGCCAATAACCGTGTCGTGCATCCAGAGTTGTGAAGAATTTCATTCCAGGGGGATCTTTGCAATCTCTTCTCTTGGTGTCTTGGTGCTGTAGCCTAGTCTTTTCACAAATGGGTTCAGTGATGTCAATTCCACTGTGATGCGTGGTTCTGATGAATCTTTCTTCGGTGTTACCACCATCGGATGCTGCCACTCTGGTGTTTCGCACCACTATGGGGACATCCTCAATTGTTCCTTTTTTGGACAGTTGATCCAGATTTTCCTTTACTTGAGCTTCCCAATGGAGTGGTATGGTGTATGCTTTATAGCGTCTGACTGGTACTGCATCAGGGATGAGATGGATGACCATTGGCGGACCCTCCATAGGTCTTAGTGGGGCATCATCATCGATAGGAAAGACGTCTGGAAATTCATTCATCAATGCCTCTGCTTTCTTTCACATCGATGGTCCATTTGATTGTGTTCTCATCACTGATCCTGTTTGTGGGGTCATCAATGATATAGCTGGTTTGCTTCGTGTGGTAGCGGTACGTTTGGGCAGTTAGTGGGTAGATGGCCCAATGAAATTCAGCCTTCCTTACTGAGAAGGGGATCGTTCCATCCTTTGACGATGTGGACAGTACACACATATTGGAGTGGTCCTCTCTTAAGAGTCATTGCGGCTTTGCCATAACTTAATATAAGGGGTGATTAGCTCAGTTGGCAGAACAACAGAAATTCAGATCGTATCATATCTGATCGACTGTGGTTCAAGTCCCCCTCAGGTCAACTCAGCCTTGACTTTATCTGAAACATCAAATGAGTACCATCTAAGGATGGCGGATGGAATGGTTCAGAAAGAATTGCATTGTGAGTAGCTGCGGTGCATCGTTGCGCATTGACAATCAAGGCCTATCTGCCATGAAATCTGTTGAAATTGATCTGCAGTGTCGCAGCTGAGATCTAAGGAGCGTTTAACATCATTTCTCTTAGCGAAGAAAGCCACCCCTCTAGAAATAGAGGAGTGGTACGGGTGCCTTCAGTAGGGCGACACCGTCCATTATTGCCATAACTTGTTAATGAACTTCCGTCTGCTCCCACCGATTGATTTTCATTACAATTATATGAAAAAGCGTTATCCTGGCAACCACTCCAAGTTATTGTTCACTGATACTGATAGCTTGGCTTATGTTATTCAAACTGATGATTTATACCGAGATATTCAACGTGCAAGTGATTGGTTTGACTTCAGTGGGTACCCTAAAGAACATTCTTGTTATTCACCTGCAAACAAAAAGGTGGTTGGCTATTTCAAAGATGAGTTTGAACAGGTCCATAATGAAATCGTTTGTGGGTCTTCGCTCCAAGGTGTACGCCTATCAATACGATGGGAAAGAGGTGAAACGTGCCAAAGGTGTCAAACGGTCGACAGTTCAAAAGACATTGACGTTTGATGATTACAGAACCTGTCTTTTTGACAATGTCACACTGATGCGCAGTATGCGTGCCATCCGATCCATCAACCATCGACTGTATACTCTAGTTGTCAACAAGAATGCTCTGTCAAGACAGCCATCAAACGAAGAAGAAGAAATACTATGGCGAGATGGAAAATTTGGTATAGGTAGCCCAGAAGTCTTAATTCAATCCATATGGCGGCTACTTACCCAATCCTTTGGATGAGAGGGAGACAGGAGCACCATGATATGAAAATTGAAGATTTTTGTATTGTTAAAGGCTACGATGAAGTCGAATTTGTGCAATACACCGAGGGAATAACCAAAACCAGGCAAGGTGGCCTTAAAGGGTCAAACCAGACCGGCAGCCTTTGCATTCAACTTTTTCAAAATGGAGTCTCGCAGCCTTCTTATCAACGTCATAGCATTCCTCATGATTTCATTTGAGCCGTAGCAACCTTTTAATTCATGTATGAATATTTCTGAAAAACAACATGAAAACTGGAGCGAAACAATGCAAATTGAATAAGGATAATGAAAACTATGGTAATTATGTACGGCCGTGAAACATTAACATCAATCCATGCGAAACAGACGGGAATTTTTATCAAAACATACTCAAACCACAGAAAGAAATGCACGAAGGAATGACAAAACTGATCAATAATAAAATACTATTTTAATTAATTTGCTGTAGAAATTCATATATTCCACGAGTCCAGAAACTACATATGATGCTTATTTCATCTCGATCGAAGTTCGATAAATATCAAGTGTGATTGAAAATAGAAATACAAAATAAATAAGCTGTTGATTTGAGGTTGTGAAAATGGAGCTTCGTTTTTTGTTCTTTGAAGGAATCTCGCATTGATAGGTTTGTAAACAGGAAAACAGTATCAAATCTTCACTCAGGTGTTCCTTTAGACAAAATTCATTCCTTATACCAGTCTTTGCAAATCACGAAATTTAGGTAAAACTTTATTATGGTTTATCGCCAAGACGCCATGTCCAGATATCCTGATGTATAAGTGAAAGCTCTTGAGTTATCAGTGGCCTTCTACCTGCTCCTTCCCTTTTACCACCATGTTCTGGTTCTTCAGGAACTTGGCATTCGTGTTATTAAAATTATCGAAGATTAGAAATAAAGTATAGGCTAGTAAGTATAAGCTCTTGTTCAAGAATGGTTCAAAAATATTTCACGACAAACGCATTCTAGACGAGGCAAAGCAATGTTTGGAAACGAGTGTTTGAATTTTACGTGCACTATTCAAAGTGTGCGCGCGCAAGGTTTCCCGGTCTGTTTTGACCCTTTAATATGAAGCACCGCGACTTTCAACCAAAGATGTTTGGAACTGGTGGGGAAAGATGTCCGGTAAAGATATTCAAGTATTATACTGCTAAAAGACCACTGGAATTGCAATCTACAGGACCAATCAAATACATGGACAATCTGTATTTGTCAATAAAAGAAAACAGACGCCCAAACGATCACATGTGGTTCAAAGTCCAGCCAATGGGTGTAAACAAACTTAATTCCATGATGAAATCAATCATTTCCGGAACAACTCTTGAAGTGTGCGCTAGACGATTTACGAATCATAGTGCTCGCAAGACTGTTGTATCGAAAATTAAAAACGCCAACCTTGAAAGATCAAGCATTGCGAATTTCAGTGGCCACAGAAGTATACAATCAATTGACTCTTACGATGAGGCAAACGAGTGCGAACAGAGAGAATGATCTGCAGCAATATCTATATGAGGAATAACACCTTACCGTGCACTTTGTATCCAGTTCCAGTTATCCATGAAAATCAGCAATATCATAATATGCCAATAAACAATTCTCAAAACTTCAATAGGATGTAATGCTCCCCTCACAATCACACATGGAAAATTCCTCCAACAGTTGCAATGTAGCATTTAACCTAGTAAGTAATTCACCACAACCTGTCATATCATCGCATAAACGAAAGCGATTCTATATAAACGATTCTGATTCAGATTAATCCATCAGTGATTTACATCTTTTTAAATTAGTCTATTAAAATTTGTTGAGTTTGTAATTGTTCATTATATCACTTTATGTTTCAATTTGAAGATAATTTTCAACCGTTTAAAGTAGTTCAGAGTTCAAGTTATTTTCAGTTTGTGAATGATAGCGTTTGAAAATAAATAATTCATTTGAGGATGTGTACATTTCCTTTCAGAGTCTTCGCACACAACTTGAGTTATGCCCTTTTACATTTTTTCAGGGATGTTATTAAAAGGAAATCATACAGTTTCTCTTTCAATTCGTAATTAATTTGCACCTCGTGCATTTTTCAAAAAGTTTCAAATTGCACTCAACACTCAAATTCGATTGAAGAACAGAAATTTTACCAATAATATGCATAAATGTATTTAAAATATAAATCTGACGAAGAAGTAAAGATTTCTAGGAATTTTTGGTCTAATCATTATAAGTTTGTTTTCGTTATTTGCCTTCACGATTTTACAAAATATTATAACAACTTTAATTATTGTTCAACTTATACGTTTCTCTACTGAAAAAATAAATTTCATTCCTAATTTTACGTCATAAAGCAAGATCCAGTCTCTTATTTTCTCAGCAAGATTTGGCCTGAAACACCTCTTTGATGGTAGTTTACACCAGCAAGGAAATTCCTGATCGAAATAAAAATACCGCCATTGTAATTTTCAGACTCGAATACATCACATATCAAATTAAAGTTTCAAAGGTTTTCCTGACTTTAAAGTAAATTAAGTAGCTTGATTCCAATTCTTTCCTAACAAACTTCATCCCTGTGTCAGTACCTCTGATCTTAGCTCACATTTTCTAATATTTTCTCCTATCTCCAAGCGTGCCGTTGACCCAAACATGGCTGCTTTGAAATAACACTTTAATGATAAATGCTGATACTGCTGCTTACCCATTTCAACCTGCCACGTCATTTGGTTGAGCATCTTGTTCTTGTCTAAAACGCATTACGAGTTTGCATTAGGGCTAATGTGAAGAATAATATAACTGATAAAATATGTGTCACATTTGCAATGTAGACTTCATATTCTTCTTCCTTCATATCAATGGCAGCATATTTGTTGTTCATTGGAGCAGTCTGCAAGGATAAAGTAAGCACATCAATTTTAATGGGTAAATTTTAATGAATTGTTAATGGATAAACAAGAGGTTTGATTATGCAGTTATGTATACGTCTATCTGTCCATGGTAGAGATGATTCATAGCATCAAGGCAGGTACCTAGCATAGTCATGCTTTAATTCTGGTGCTGGTGCGGGTTTTTGTGGTACTGCTGCTTGTGCTGCTCTGTAAGTATGAATTGAAAATATCATAAAGGGCGGCCTGCACATAAGTCTTAGATGTGTATTGTGCTCACAGTGCACAAGTCACATTTGCCAGTGAATTGTCTGGAGCAGTTAATGTGCACAACTCAGCCGTTAACTTTGAGAAGTATATTGTCTTACTCAAGGTTTTCTTTCCTCGGCACTCGTCGAACTAGATTAGATGGATTAGTCTGAATTTACTATACTGGTATATTTGTATGTAATGTGCAACAACTTGTTCTCTCTCGCTCGTAATAATATCAGAAATGCAGACATGTACACTAATTATAGATTCACAATGTATAGTATGAATAATGTCTTTCCTACCTTAATTGAGCACACTTTAAATTACACTGTGGATCGGCCGTCTCTTCTCTCACCATTGTCTGATTCAAGGCAACAAGACGCTCTATATAAAGGCAAAAGCAATCACATAACATCCACAAAATCAGTAATGAAAAGGAAGTTGAATCTCCAATCTAGCAACCTTTTTCGAATTAATCTTACGGTAGAATGTCCAAATACATTGTCTTCGATAGCAATTATTTTTGGCAAGTATTGCATGAAAATTTTCGTTGTTGTTGTTTGTACATCATGCATCATTGAATATCACAACACAGAAAGCAGAGCTGCACCAACAGTAAGCCAGTGATTTTAACATAATCCAAAAGGTTAGAGCAACTTGCAAGCTTGGGATGTGCACGGACACCATGAAGAAATTCTGTTCTCGAAACCTAGGTTTACAGAAGTTATAAGAGTCAGTACCCTGTGTATGGGTGGCTGCAAGGTTACTCAATAAACCAGTGGTTTGATGGAAATTACCTGGTATCCTTGATCAATTCGATTGACTGGCAGCGGTAGGATGGCAAATAGCATACTGACGTGGCGATGAATTATTCAACGCTCATGGTAGCTATCTTTCAACCTGACTGACAGCCTTAATCCAGACTGCCTGGTCGTAATGGAGCACCCAACCCATGATACGCAACACCTTGCCAAAGGTCTGAAAGGGCAAGCAGGCTTTTGTTTCAAATCTGTCATTAAGGACGTGGACACAAAATTCAACACAATGTCTTTCAGGACTTTAAACATTTTTTTGTACAGCGGCTAGTTCTTGCGTGGCATATAGTAAAGGATTTGTCTGAAACAAAAATTGAGAGAATATGTATTACATTTCGAAATCTTGTCCGTCATTCTTTAAATGGAAAAAAGGTTTTTTGATTTGAGAACAATAGTGTGTGGCTTATCCTCTTCAAAACCAATCAGACTGATTCAGCCAAAAGATAGAGCACTATATGTACAATAAGAAAATTATAGATGCAATGTTACAAGACAATATGACATGAATGGAAGTACAAGTTAATATGATGTCTTGATGAGTGCACTATTGCTTTAGTGTCAACTCCACTTTGGATGTTAAACAACATTGAAGCATAACTTACTCTGTTGGGGTTGGGGTCCGTCGTAATGTGAAGGGAATGCAGTTGCGTGAAGTGCCTTATGACGGTGCTAAAGGTGATATCGCCATGTACTTCATCCCGACTCAACTGATATAATGCAAATTGGTTCACCTTCTTCGGAATTAGCATTAACACCTCGCCACCCTATGAATCATAAACAAATATAGTGAAATATAATCTATACCTATAAATGTCAAATTATATGCATCTGTATGTATGTATGTATGTATGTATGTATGTATGTATGTATGTATGTATGTATGTATGTATGTATGTATGTATGTATGTATGTATGTATGTATGTATGTATGTATGTATGATAGATAGATAGATAGATAGATAGATAGATAGATAGATAGATAGATAGATAGATAGATAGATAGATAGATAGATAGATAGATAGATAGATAGATAGATAGATAGATAGATAGATAGATAGATAGATAGATAGATAGATAGATAGATAGATAGATAGATAGATAGATAGATAGATAGATAGATAGATAGATAGATAGATAGATAGATAGATAGATAGATAGATAGATAGATAGATAGATAGATAGATAGATAGATAGATAGATAGATAGATAGATAGATAGATAGATAGATAGATAGATAGATAGATAGATAGATAGATAGATAGATAGATAGATAGATAGATAGATAGATAGATAGATAGATAGATAGATAGATAGATAGATAGATAGATAGATAGATAGATAGATAGATAGATAGATAGATAGATAGATAGATAGATAGATAGATAGATAGATAGATAGATAGATAGATAGATAGATAGATAGATAGATAGATAGATAGATAGATAGATAGATAGATAGATAGATAGATAGATAGATAGATAGATAGATAGATAGATAGATAGATAGATAGATAGATAGATAGATAGATAGATAGATAGATAGATAGATAGATAGATAGATAGATAGATAGATAGATAGATAGATAGATAGATAGATAGATAGATAGATAGATAGATAGATAGATAGATAGATAGATAGATAGATAGATAGATAGATAGATAGATAGATAGATAGATAGATAGATAGATAGATAGATAGATAGATAGATAGATAGATAGATAGATAGATAGATAGATAGATAGATAGATAGATAGATAGATAGATAGATAGATAGATAGATAGATAGATAGATAGATAGATAGATAGATAGATAGATAGATAGATAGATAGATAGATAGATAGATAGATAGATAGATAGATAGATAGATAGATAGATAGATAGATAGATAGATAGATAGATAGATAGATAGATAGATAGATAGATAGATAGATAGATAGATAGATAGATAGATAGATAGATAGATAGATAGATAGATAGATAGATAGATAGATAGATAGATAGATAGATAGATAGATAGATGATATATATTTACGCTCTTATTCTGAGCAAATTTGTTAGTGTTATGTACATTGTGCATTTTTTTTTTTTGCTGTTTCCAATTAATAATTTGATATGAGTAAGTTGCCAGCAGTTTGTTATTTAAAGGAAGAATATGTATGTAATATTTATTTATTTATCTTATTTAACTTTTTAACTATTATAAATTATTTTTAACTCTCTATATTGCTTACAAATTGAACGTAAGATTTAATAGCTTCACAATTTACGATATGGTATAGATATGATGCAGATGAGCCACATTTTTTACATATGCATTCCTCAGTTGGCTTGTGAAATCCATTTGTCAGGCAAATTAGATGATGAAACCCATGCATTGACAGCCTGGTTATAAAATGCCTGTTTACTTTGTTTGACATCATCCATCCATTTGACTCTAGGACTGGAGCATATTGGTGATCACTTTCTAATCTGGATTTTAGCTTAGATTGTGTAATATTTAATACGTTTTCAATTAGGTTGGAGTTTAAATTATATCGTAAATTCAAATCAGTAGTATATGGTGATACATTTGAAAATAAATAAACCAATGTGTTTGACGAATAGGCAGACACACCTAAAACACGTTTGAAGTACTGAGCTTTTAATTTGTTGAGTTCAAACAAGTTTGATAACGAGAGATAAGGGCCAATAACCTCAAAACCATATGTAATTATCGGAGATAAATTCATTTCAAATATTTCTATAGCTGATTTGATTGAAAGTCGCCTCAAATGTTTAATTAAGCCAATAGCTATAGCAAACTTTTGTTTTTTCTTTGAAATATGCTCTGTAAATGACAAAGAGGTCTGGAGTGTAACACCAAGATAAGTATATGATTTCGAAAATGCTACAGCTTCACCGCGGTAAGTAAAATAATCATCTTTAGCCAAACGACCACCTTTACGAAATTTCATAACGTTGGTTTTCTTTAGATTTACTTGGAGTACATTGGACTTGCACCATGTAGAAACTAAGTCGATTCCATGCTGGAGTATATTACGATCGGTCGAATAAATTGCCAGATCATCAGCAAAGAATAAATATTTAAGGTTATGCACTGCTTTTAAATTATTTGCTAGATCGGCGATGTATAACAGAAATAAAGTTGGAGATAAACTGTCACCTTGTGCAACACCCTGGTTTTGTCGAATAGAATCAAAGATTCTGATACCATCGTGAATACGAATAAAGTTTCCTTGCAAGAGACCACCAATTAATTTTAAAGTTAAACCATCGATACCAAATTGATCTTTCAACTTAGCAAATAATATTTCTCGATTGACGACGTCAAATGCTTTCTTGAAGTCAATGAAAGTGCAGTAGGTTGATTTATATGAGAAAGAGAATTGAGAATAAATATCTTCAATTAAAATAGATAATGGCATCAAAGTGTTTTTACCCTCTTGAAATCCATATTGTCCTGATGGAATGAGATTGAAAATATTTGTCTTTAATCGCAAATTTAGCAATGAGGTCAGGACCTTCAAGGGACAACAGAGAAGGGCAATACCACGGTAGTTATTCGGATCTTGCGCAGAACCATTTCCTTTATATAATAATTTAAATATACAATCTCTCCATCGAGAAGGTATACAGCCAGATTTCAAACATAGATTAAACAGTTGTGTCCAGAAAGGAAGTAAAATATCCAGGGAATAATACAAATGTTCATTAGTAATATTATCTAAGCCAGGGGATTTCTTCGTTGATGTTTTGAGAATTGTTTCTAAAACTTCTTCCTCAGTAAATAAGTGGTTGTACCAAGGTAAATTGTTTGAGTCTAAAATCAAATTATTTACGTCAATATCATCGAAATTGAGCTCTGGAGGCTTGTCATTTGGATCAAGCAGAGATTTGAAATGGGTTGAAAGGGTAGAGATCGGAATTGGAGCAGAAAATTGATTTGTTTGTTTAGTAAATAGTAACCATGGCTTTTTATTAACTTTTTCCAAAATGTCACAAATTGATCGTTCTGTGTGATTATGCTTTTTCTCCTTTATCAATTTCTTGTATTTTATTCTAGAATTCATATACTGTTTTCGAATAATTACATTTGTTGGCTGCTCTTTGATATTGTTAAGTAGCGACATAGTAAATGACTTAATTTCTCTGCATTCTTCATCAAACCATGGCTTGTGAAAATTGGGTTTAAAGTTATAAACTGGACAACAATCAATTAATGCTTTTTCAATGCAGAGCAGAGATTCGTCAATGTTATTATTATGCAGATTAGTTGTGGCACTTTTAAGCATCGGATGATCAGTTAATAATTCTACGTTGACAGTGCGCTTTAGATTTGGTTTGCAATATTCTTCGGCTGGAGGATTTTCCGAAAAAAAGTTAAAATTTGTTTGAACTGGTTGATGTTTTCTGTGAATTTCAGTTGTAATAAAATGGGTATGTAAATGAAAAGGGGGCAAGTTGGTAAAAATTAGGTCGATTGTACTATTTCCATGAGGTCCAATATAAGTGGATTTGAAAGGGTCATTTATCATGTAGAAACCAAGTAAAAATAAGCCTTCAATTAAAAATCTACCTCTACTTGATGAATCTGTTCGGCAATTAAAATCTCCACATATAACCATTGGTAAATCGTTCTTAATAGAGGATAAAATAGATGTAATTTTCTCAAGAATAGAAGAAGTGTCACTCTTAGGAGGGAAATAAAAACAAAATATATTAAAAAAATCTGTGGTCAGACCAATCCATCTTTGACCGCAACCTATTTCGATTGGATTTAGATAGCCTTTACAGAGAATAAGTAATCCTTCTCTGGGACACTTAGAATTTCCAGAAGGTAGTTTAGCAGGGGATATAAATTGATAGTAATCGGGGAATTCTGTTGGATATAATGTTATAAATGTTTCAGTAAGTAGTATGATAGATTGATTAAATATTTTATTATGAGGATATGTATTCAAAATACCATTTAGACCTTCAACATTCCATAATAAAATCGATACCTCAACTTTACTTGATGATAGTGCAGTAGAAATAATTGATGGTTGAATTGATTCAATTTCATTTTGATCTACTATTGGTTGTCAATTGGAGATTTGTGGGACATCATCATAAACTTTGTCATGAAACTCTATAATTTCGCCTCTTTTTATTAAAAACCGTTTCTCTGGCTCTTGCTCCCGTCTTTCCCGTAAATTGCAGCGTAGCAGATAGTTCGCTTCTTCCTCAGCACGAGTGAGATCTGGTCCCAAGTAAACATTTGACCACCGGGCTTTTGTTCTCAATTTCCTTGCGTTTTTAAGTAACTCTAAACGTTTCTCAGTTGTTAATGTAACTATCAGTTTTTGAGTTTTTCCATTTGCAGTTGTTGCTTCCTTACCCACACGTTTCGTTTTGAACTTGATAGATGTGATATTAACATCAAGATCAACGGCAATTTCTCTCACTATTTTTTCATCAACGATTTCTGAAGTCAAATTGTTGTCAGTATGGCATTCTAAACCTGTGATTATTATATTATGCTCTTTATATTTCTGCATTGCTTGTTCTTTGTTCACCTGTTTTAGTATTACTGCAGTATTTATTTGGGCTGCATCATTTAAAGTAGACTTTAAGGCTGAAGAGTAACTTTTCGTCGTCACCTGTTGATTTTTCTCTTTTAATTGCGTAATTTCGTTTTTTAACGATTTTAATTCAGTTTGAAGTTGTTTAATAGTACAATCATTTTGTTGGGATATCAGCAGTTGTTGTTGTTTTATGTTCTTAATTTCGGCTTGTAAATTAGTTATAACTGGAATTAGATTTATAACATCTCTTAACTCTGTAGATTGCTGGTTTGCGAGGACGTTTGAATCGTTGACATTAATATCTGCTTCTACTACGATATCGGCAGTGCTCGAGTTCTTGCCTCCTTCTGGGACGCAACATGTTTCCATAATGGCGTCTCTTGACATCTCCTCGTGGTTTGTAAAACATTCAGTAATGGCAGGGAAGTGTAAGCTAGAAAAGTCTTGCAAGCCTACAATGTTGGACACAGTTACTCTACCAGATGACCGAAACTTGAATGAAAGATACTTCTTCTTGATAGATAGATAGATAGATAGATAGATAGATAGATAGATAGATAGATAGATAGATAGATAGATAGATAGATAGATAGATAGATAGATAGATAGATAGATAGATAGATAGATAGATAGATAGATAGATAGATAGATAGATAGATAGATAGATAGATAGATAGATAGATAGATAGATAGATAGATAGATAGATAGATAGATAGATGTAAACGTATTTATTTCACCCTAATGCAGGGTAGTCAAAATTTAAGATAAGTACAGTATAAAAGTTAAAATATAATTGGTTAATATAGCAAATTTAGTATAATATTTGATATGTGTTGATCAGCGATCAATTAGCATTATTATTATTATTAATCATTATTTTTATTTTTATTTATTTATTTATTTATTTATTATTATTTTTTTCTTATTCATTTATTATTATTGTTTTTTTATCAATTTTTCAAGAATCTTTCAATTTTACAAATTGCATGTATGATTTGATCATTTTACATTTGATGATGTGATATCTATCATTTGCTTCCATGCCACATTGTTTACAGGTACATTGTGTTGATGGATTGTGAAATTTTTCATTGATACAGATGAGGTGATGGAAACCATGAACAGAAAGACGTGTAATAAAGTTTCTATTTGGTTGCTGACATGATTTCCACCCTTCTGATAAAAATGCAGGCGCCATTAGAAAGCCAGACTGTTCTAATTTGTTTGCCTTTTCTAGTATATGTGCAGCATGATCTTGAATTACTTTTTGTTGGAAGGGGAAGTTAGTTTTGACTTCATCAAATAATGTTGATGTGCCAGCCATCATAAAGCACAGAGTATTTGATGAACGTGGCGGAATACCAAGAACACGCTTTAAAAAGTTTGCTTTTATCTTGTCTAGCTCTAATACGTTTGATAATGATAAATATGGTGAAATTAAATTTAGGCCATATGTGATAGAAGGTTTAATTTTCATGTCAAATATTTTAATAGCTGTCGAAACGGATACAAGCTGTAGATATTTAATGAGGCCAATGGTTGCTAACAATTTATATTTTTTGTCTGTGATATGTTGAGTGAATACCAATGAAGTTTGTAGAACAATGCCAAGGTAAGTGTAACTTTTAACTATTTCTATCTCCTCGTTTCTGTAAATAAATTTGTCATCAGACTTCAACCGGCCACCTTTTCTGAACTTAATAATTTTGGTTTTGTCTAGGTTGACTGAGAGACTGTTCGTATTTGACCAAGAAGACAGAGCATCTAGTGCATTCTGAATTGACACAGGAGATGTAGAATAAAGAGCCAAATCATCAGCATAGAACAGAAATTTAAGATTAGAAATATTTCGAAACATAGATAGATAGATAGATAGATAGATAGATAGATAGATAGATAGATAGATAGATAGATAGATAGATAGATAGATAGATAGATAGATAGATAGATAGATAGATAGATAGATAGATAGATAGATAGAGAGAATATATATATTTCACCCATTCAGGGTAGATTCAATTCGTACATGCTATTCATTTTGTTTTTATATATGTATAATCTAAACTTTACCAATAATATCAGAGTAACTTTAGCTTGCAGTTAATCATATTATAGCTGATGTGATCTACAGATGATAAGCTGGATTCAGTTTAATAAGAATATTAGTGTGATATATAGGCTAACTAATGCTGTCAACGTAGCTTATACACAGTGCTATAACGTTGATAAAATTTAACTGAAAAAATGAATTGTCATCTAATAGCTGAGGATAAAAGACTTTTAATATATAATATCGGTAAGTGATTATAAGGTGATTATATGATGATTATATGATGATTATATGGTGATTATATTGCTGATAATATTAACTAATAGCTAATTACTAAAGAATTATGCAACTAATATTGATAAATGTAACGATATTTATGAAGCTTCTATCCTCTTGACAAAATTTATGTAAGATGGTATTGCTTGACAATTCAATATATGAAATACTGTATTGGCATTAGAGCCACACTCTTTGCAGCAGCAATCATTAGATGGTGAATGAAAAGTTTTATCTTTACATATGTAGTGATGGAACCCATGCATTGAGCATCTAGCTAATATTGATTTATTTGGTTGATCGCTTTGACGCCACCAGGAAGTATTTGCTATGGGGGCCTCAAGGTAGCCATTGCAAATATGTTTCTGAGATTTCCTGGACCAACTGCAAGAGGCTTTAGATAGTTCATCCATTGAAATAGTATATCGTGTGTTTAAGCTTTGAGATAATGGTTTGGTTTGAGTAAGAAAGTAGACAAGGGAGTTTGAAGTGGATATTGATAGATGAAGCATCTTCTTTATAAAATTGGCTAAAATTGTATCAAGTTGTAGTAGATGTGAAGCTTTGAGAAAAGGGGCTATTATTTGTAGTGCGTATGTAATAGACGGAAGAACTTTCATATCGAAGATAACCATAGCTGCGTCAAACGAAATAAGATTTAAATATCGAATTGTACTAATGGCTAGCATTGCTTTCTGTTTTTTCTTTTTTATGTGATTAGTAAATACAAGGGATTGCTGCATGATAACACCAAGATACTCGTAGGACCTTACAAACTCCAGACTAACATTATCAAACATAAACTTGTCAGCTGCTGCTAGATGACCACCTTTTCTGAACTTAACAACTTTAGTTTTATTTTTGTTTACTTGCAAACAGTTTGTGGAGCACCATAAGGATATTGCATCAAGTGCTTGTTGAATTGGTAAGCGTTGAATAGAATAAATAACTAGGTCGTCAGCATAAAACAGATAAGAGAGATTATCAATAGGTGTTAGAATTGAGGCTAGGTCAGCTATATACATAATAAAAAGTGTAGGAGAGAGGCTGTCTCCTTGTAAAACACCATGGTGTTGAGTTATAATTTTAGAATATTTTACTCCGTCATCGATTCTTATAAAATTATATTGCAGCAATGTTTTGATAATATTTAAAATCTTTCCTCGAACACCAAACTGATCATGTAATTTTGAAATAAGCTTTGATCTACCAACAGAATCAAAAGCTTTCTTAAAGTCAATAAAAGTGGCGTATGTATAGCATCTTTTTACTGCGAATGATTCCCTGATATCATTAATTAGCATACTTAAAGGAATAGTTGTATTTTTGCCACGTTGGAAGCCAAATTGTAAATCAGGCAAGAGGTAAGAAACGTTATCAATTATTCTTTTGTTTAATAAGGACGTGAACACTTTCAACGGACAACATAACAAAGCGATACCACGATAATTACCTGGATCATCTGTAGCTCCTTTTCCCTTAAATAAAATTTTGAAAATACTATGTTTCCACTTTTCTGGAATTTGTCCTTGCTCTAAACATAGATTGAACAGAGAGGTCCACAATGGGATAACCTGCTCAACTGAAAAGACTAGGTGTTCATTTGTTAAGTTGTCAATTCCAGGTGCTTTTTTCTTTGATGTCGATAGAATTGCCTCTAGTACTTCATCTTCTGAGAAATGCTGGTTGAACCAAGTGTCATCATAGTCTTCATCGTTGAAACAGGGAATACAAGGTGGGCAATTGAGAGGATCCAAAAGGGACTTGAAATGAGCATTTAATTTTTCTGCTGGAATAGGGGATATCTGTTTTTGAAAACTTTTTCGGAAAAGTAGCCATGGTTTATGTTTCGCTAGGTCCAACGTCTTGATAATTTCGTTCTCGTAGTAATGTGTGCGTTTTGTCTTGATAACAGATAAGTAGCATTTTCTTTCAATGGCATAGTTATCTCGCATTTGTTGATCTCTTGGATACTTCATGACGTTTTCGAATAGATTTAAGACATTTTTCTTCAACTGCTTACAATCTTTATCAAACCAAGGTTTATGTCTCCTTTTTTGATGAGTTGTTAGTGGAGCACTAGAGAGAATGGCTTCTTCAATGTGATGTAGTGATGTATTAAGGTCTTTTTTCTCTAATGCTTCACCTGCTAGGCGTAACGATGGATGTTTATAAAGTTTTTCTATGTCTATAATGCGTTTTCTTTTAACTCTGTTTTCATGTTCTGGCTTGGAACCTGGCAATAAGAATGATGTGATAACTTGAAGATGTTTTCTACTACAGTTGGGTTGAAGTTTGTGATTTGTTATTTGTTCTGAAGGAAGATTTGTAAATACTAAATCAATGGTACTTTTTCCGTTTGGGCAGAAGTAGGTTGCTATTTGTGGCTCATTGACCATATAGAATCCAAGATCATTGAGATGATCGCATAGATCATTGCCACGGACACCAGCATCTGTCCTGCAGTTGAAGTCGCCTAAGATGACTGAAGGTAATGATGTATCAGAAAAATTTAAAGCTTCCATAATATTATAGAGAATAGCAGAGACAGGTGTGGAAGGTTTGAAGTAGAAACAGAAAAAGTTGCATTGATTAATCTTTATACTAAGGTATTGTTTATTTTCACATAGCAGTATAGGTTCCATGATACCTTTGCATAGTATCAAAAGTCCCTCTCTAGGGTATGTAGATTGAGAGGATAATGTAGCTGGTGAAATAAAAGGGTAAAATCCATGGAAGATGTGGGTTAGTTTTGAGATGTAAGTTTCAGTTAGAAAAATGATATCGTACTTTTCAAAAGGAAAATTTTCAGGTGTGATTTTGAGAAGGCTTGTAAGTCCTTCAACATTCCAAAGCATCGTTGAGACAGACAGTGTATTAATAGTAGGTTGATTATTATAGCTAACAGGAAGTCATTGATTATTGGTTGAAGTATTAGAATTCTCAATTTCAATTACTTGTCCCAAGTTTATTTTGAAAGATTTGTTTGGGAAATCAGATCGTATCTTGCGAAGCTGGCAGCGGAGGTCATATGCTGTTTTTTGTTCAGCAGGAGTCAAATCTGGAGAAATAAAGATTCCATCATATTTTTGATGATCCCTCAATCGTTTGCTTGCGTTAAGTATTTCTTTTCTTTTCTCAATGGTGAGGCGAACCCGTAGCGGCTGTGATTTCCCTGGTTTTGGGGTACCAATTCGTTCTACACAGATATGTACGCCAGTTAGGTCTACGCCCAAATCATCTACAATCCCCTTCACTGTTGGATTATCAAATGACTCATCATCATAAAGATCCAAACCAGTGATCACAATATTTGAGCTTCTTTCTTTCTGAGCTTTTTGCTCATATTTTATTTGCTTTGCTAACATTGAAACTGGCAAGGATGAAGAGACGGCGTCAGAATACGAGAATTTCTTTTGTGTTGTTGTTTGGGGTATTGTTTTTATTTTTTTGATTTCTTCCTTCAATTCTCTGTTTTCCTCTGACAGGTTGGTCACCTTTTTAATCAACAAATCAATTTGCTGTTGTTGTTGTTTATATTTTTTCTCGATTTCTTCTAGGTTCTGCAGTACTGCTTGGTTACTAAGGTTGTTGTCATAGTCCCCGTCTTCACTCAATTGCGTTGCCATAGATGCGCATGAAACTGAGTCAGATAAATCTTGAATCGAGGCTGGGAGATTTTCCAAGATGGCGGTATTCGAAATCTGCACGTGGCTGCAGCCCAACTGTATTTGTAAATCAAGTAGATGCTTGGACTTGAACCTATCAAGACCAGATTTGTTAGTGACATTAATTTTTCCACTGTTAAAAGTTGTGAAAGTTAGATATTTTCTTTTGTGGTCGCTATCAGTATAGATGTTTATCGCCAATTTGGAAGGCATTTTATTTGATTTTACTTGGTCTAAGTAGAAGTCTTGTGCAACAAAATATCTTACAATTTCATCTCTCCATAATGATATATTTGCAGTTTCTAAGGTAATACTTTGTATATCTCCCTTTGGACTTAATTTGCCAATTACTATAGAATGTAGAACAAGATTTTCATTTTCAGGGATTGATGATGTTGCTGTGACGTTAGATCTCTGAGAATTCATGACGAAGATATATGTCAAATTGTTCTAATGAATGCTTCAAGTAGTTTATATTGATTGTGAATAATAACAAAATATAACAAAATATGCTGTTTCTATAGGGCAATACTTTGTAGTGTTGGTTTTAATTTCTTGACATTGAATAACTTCATATTTTCTCATATTTGACTTCTTGTTTATAACTACTCCTTACCTAGCGACCATTTTGTAGAGAGATAGATAGATAGATAGATAGATAGATAGATAGATAGATAGATAGATAGATAGATAGATAGATAGATAGATAGATAGATAGATAGATAGATAGATAGATAGATAGATAGATAGATAGATAGATAGATAGATAGATAGATAGATAGATAGATAGATAGATAGATAGATAGATAGATAGATAGATAGATAGATAGATAGATAGATAGATAGATAGATAGATAGATAGATAGATAGATAGATAGATAGATAGATAGATAGATAGATAGATAGATAGATAGATAGATAGATAGATAGATAGATAGATAGATAGATAGATAGATAGATAGATAGATAGATAGATAGATAGATAGATAGATAGATAGATAGATAGATAGATAGATAGATAGATAGATAGATAGATAGATAGATAGATAGATAGATAGATAGATAGATAGATAGATAGATAGATAGATAGATAGATAGATAGATAGATAGATAGATAGATAGATAGATAGATAGATAGATAGATAGATAGATAGATAGATAGATAGATAGATAGATAGATAGATAGATAGATAGATAGATAGATAGATAGATAGATAGATAGATAGATAGATAGATAGATAGATAGATAGATGTCAAGTAGTATATTTGCGCCTACTGCGAGGCAATCGATTGGTGGTTAATTACAATTTAATTTGTCTTTGTTTGATGTATAATTAACTAATTATACTCCATATGTAAGTACTGTATTTACATTTGTGTAATATTTTATATCTAATAATCTTATCAATGATCAGTATCTAACATCTCTTTTGTTTTAAAGTAATTTTGATAACACATTACATCTAGTATCTACGTATAAAAGTTTGAAGCATTATGTGTTTACACGTTATTTTCAAGTGGTAGTTTCCTTACTTTTTACAAAAGTTATATAAGAACTTATTTTTGGACAGTCCATGATATGGTAGAGGAATGAGGCAGATAAACCACATTCATTACATATGCAACAATTATCAGGGGTATGGAAGCTACTGTTCATACAAATCAAATGATGGAAGCCATGGACTGATACTCGTACTAAATAATTTCGATTTAATTGATTTGCTGATCTCCATCCATTGGTTTGTAAACTTGGTGCTGCAATATAACCATTTTCCAGAAAATTTGATAATTTCGCACTTCTATACTCCGAAATATCAGAAACCAATTTTTCTTGGAACTCATATCTTGGTTTTAGGTCCTCAACAAATGTACTTGTATTTGCAAAGTAAAATAATAGCGTATTAGATGTATTTTTGGATGTACCCATCACAAGTTTAAAATAATGAGCTTTCATTTTATCTAATTCTAATAAGTTAGTTTTTGTCAAATAAGGGGCTATAACTTCAAAACCATATGTAACGACTGAGGAAAGTTTCATATGGAAAATTTTGATAGATGACTCTATAGAAACACGTCTTAAATGTTTAATTGAACCAATAGCGATCATCAACTTTGTCTTTTTATTAAGTAAATGTAAATTAAATGATAATGATGTTTGAAGAGTAATTCCAAGGTATGTATAACTATTTGTAAAGGCAATTTGCTCTCCACGATAAATAAAACGATCAGCTGCACAAAGGCGACCCCCCTTCCGGAATTTAATGATGTTGGTCTTGTTAAGATTAACTTGTAACACATTTGAAGAACACCAATCGGAAAGAATATCTAGACCAGCTTGAAGTATTGTTTGATCTTTGGAGTAAATTACAAGATCGTCAGCAAAAAATAAAATGTTCAAACCAATAATATCTTTTAAAACCTTTGATAGATCAGATATGTATAAAAGAAATAAAGTAGGAGACAAACTGTCACCTTGAGGAACACCTTGATTTTGAACAATAGAATCGGCAATCTTTATTCCATCATCGATTTTAATAAAGTTTGATTTTAATAAGCCGCCAATAAGGCGTAAAAGTAATCCATCTATACCAAATTGCTCTTTTAATTTATTGAATAAAATATCTCTATTTACAACATCAAATGCTTTCTTAAAATCAACAAAGGCACAATATGTTGAACTTGGTTTCATAGAATAGATAGATAGATAGATAGATAGATAGATAGATAGATAGATAGATAGATAGATAGATAGATAGATAGATAGATAGATAGATAGATAGATAGATAGATAGATAGATAGATAGATAGATAGATAGATAGATAGATAGATAGATAGATAGATAGATAGATAGATAGATAGATAGATAGATAGATAGATAGATAGATAGATAGATAGATAGATAGATAGATAGATAGATAGATAGATAGATAGATAGATAGATAGATAGATAGATAGATAGATAGATAGATAGATAGATAGATAGATAGATAGATAGATAGATAGATAGATAGATAGATAGATAGATAGATAGATAGATAGATAGATAGATAGATAGATAGATAGATAGATAGATAGATAGATAGATAGATAGATAGATAGATAGATAGATAGATAGATAGATAGATAGATAGATAGATAGATAGATAGTAGTTTATTTTGAGACATGTAAACAACTTAATACAATTTTCAAGTGGCTATTATAACTTATGTAGGTTAAAAGGCTATATGGTTTTTCTAGGTATAATTGCAGTTGTTTCTTGATGTCTATCAGGTTATTTTAAACTGTTGATTAATTATGTTCGCAATAAGTTCATTATCTTCTTGTTTATATTGGTATTTATTATAATTTTCTAAGTGATTATATTTATTTAGCAACTGTGCTCTACGGAAGGAGAAAGAACGTTTTCCGCGGTCAGTATGTACACGTGGAAGTATAAATTATTTTCTTCTAGTGTTATAATTTGAATTAGCTTTGGTAAAAAGATTTTGTAAATTAGTGCCATTACTTCCTAAAACTGATTTGTGAGCTGTTGTAGCTGTTCTTAATTCAACAATTTGTTCAATTGTCAGCCAGTTCAATTGTTTCAATGCGTCTTCCATTCTTGAATATGTTGATTGGTTTAGAGAATTTCCACATTTGGAATATACAATCGCAAAGGATCCTGCATATTGTTTCTGCTGTCAACTGTTTCATACTAGATTAGGGCATGAACAATCTTCCGAGGCGTGGGTTAAAGGAAGTGTTCGGCAATGGCACAAAATGTTGAAAAGTAGAGGTAAAGTAAAGTAAAGGGAACTCTCGAGCCGTTTCGCAAGTAAGAGTCACAAATCTGCAGTTGAAGCTTTGGCCATGTACCAACGACAAAATTTACATGTTGACACTGACAGTATGTTGAATAAAGGGCAGAGAAAAGAGTGCATAAAATCGGGTGCGTAAGGCAGGAAAGAAGCAGGGAGGCAATAAGTATATTGTTCGATGCGGCACGGTTTCTCGGTCGTCAAGGGCTAGCATTTCGATGATCTATTGCAGAAAATGAGATGAACGGAAATTTTCATCTTTGTTCATTTGCTTGCATGTCATTGTCTTCTTTTGAAAGGATGGCTGGATGATGCTGTAAAACGCTCCCTGCGAGATGTGTACATTTACTGGGACTCCCAAAATCATTACATTGACCTTCTCCGTGACCAGCTGAAGGAGAGAATTCGATAAGAAACAAGCAGTGCAAAGTTCTTTGCCGTAATGGCCGATACTACACCCGATACATCTCACAGGGACCAATTATCAGTTGTAGTGAGATACGTGTCTACTGAGGGTGAAAGCAAGGAACGTCTCATTGCTATGCGCATAACAGATGACAAAACAGGAGATGGTCAAGCAAAATCAATCATTAAATCTTTGCAAAGTCAGGGATTTGACACTGAAGCAGTTGCTTTTCAATCTTATGATTACACAGCCTCAATGTCCGGTAAATTTAAAGGTTGCCAAGCAAAGCTGCCTGAATATCTGAAAAGAGAAATTCCATATACTTCCTATGTCTTGCTCATCGCATCAACATCACGGTTGAACACAGTTGTGCATCAAGTAGTGTTATTTCAAACATGTTTGATACATTGCAACTTGCCTATGTATTTTTCATTTCCAGTGCAAAAAGATTTGCAATCTTCAAGCAACAGCTGGAGGAAGATGTGAATGCTGAGAGCAATGTGCAATTGAGGAATCTTTCCGGTACAAAATGGGCTGCACAATGTGAATCTTTAAAAGCTGTGTGGTCTAGCTGTGATGTTATCATTTCTGCGCTGGATAAGGAAATGGAAGATGGAGATCGTTTTACAGCAAACAAAGCAGAAAATCTTTCATTGAAGATTGTTTCGTTTGAATTTATTGTTGCATTAATGTTCATTCGAAACGTAATGACCAAAACAAAAATACTAAATGACAATATCATGCAGACAGTTAAGGTTAATGTAACAGATGCGCTGGAGGCAACTTCTGCTATTATAAACACCCTAACTTCTATTCGCAAGGATGAAGATGCTATAAATCAGCAAGTTGACGCATCAATAAAAGGTAGAATGGATCACGATGTGGATCCTGATTTAGAGTTTTCAAGACGCCATCGCAGACGCCTACAGCCAAGGAGATACGATGAAAATGCAGCTAACAGTGTTGAATTTACTTTACAAAGCTTTTATCGCACAGAATTTTTAAAGGTACTTGATTCCCAGATCAAACTTTTGAAGGAAAACTATGAAGATGCATTCAAAATTATTAAACCTGTTGATTTGATCTTTAAGCCATCGTACAATGAAAATGTAAAATCTAATCAGGTTCAACAGCTTCTCAATCTTTTTCCAATTTCCGCAACCTAATATCGAATCATTGGAAATTGACATTGAATATTTCGAATTCATATCAAAGATTACTTAGCAGGGTGCAATTATTTTATATATTCGTATAACTACTGTCTTCAGCACTCGAATGTTTTCCCATTAACGTTGCATTTTCTGAAGCTACTATTGACAGCACCAATAACATCTGCCTCTAATGAGCGAGCTTTCTCCAAGTTAAACTTAATAAAAACTTTATTAAGGAGTACAACTAGTCAAACACGTCTCCATGGTCTAATGAGTTTGGCAACAGAGAGAGACATCACATATGCATTAAATTTGGATAATGTTCTGAAAAAGTGGTCTAAGGCACCAAAGATTGGAAGACAGATGAAAATATAATTACTTCAATTCATATTTCAAAGTAATAAATGCTACATGATTATCATTGATAGAAAAATATATTGTATTCATGTTTGACTCAATAGGTAATGATTCATGTTTATGTAATGAATTTTCCACATAGTAGTGAATCTATTTTGTTAACTTTAAGAGTGATCAGTCCACTGTGCCCATATAGTACATATATTAAATTTGATTTATAAAGTATTGGCATATATTTATTTTGTGGTTCTAACAAGTGCTTTCCCAGTAAGCCAGAATATCCACAGTAGGTGCGCCAATGTAGGAAACTTTCTTAACAAATGTCGGGTCGGAAACATGACACAAAACTATGAGAAATTTTAAGAAAAAAATCGGTCTCTTTTTCCAGACACCCCCCTAAGATTAATTTCAATGTGCGCCCCTGGATGTGATGCTGTCTTTAAGATTTGGTTGATGTGTTGCTTGTTGCTCATATCTTTGTCGAATGTGATACCAAGGTTTCGAGCAGAAGGGGTATAGGAAAGAGTTTCATTGTTTATTTTTAGCAGTGGCAGTTGCTTATTTGCTACTTTCTTATGAACAATGGATAGAATATGTGCGTGTCGTCTGCAAATTGTCCAACAGTGCCAGATGATATGTGGCATTGGGTAGGTCATTTACGTAAATAAGGAATAGTAGTGGCCCAAGTATGGATCCTTGGAGAACTCCACAAGTTAATATAACTTCACTAGAATAAATATTGTCTACTTTCACTACTTGCTTCCTTGCAGTAAGATAAGGTCGCATCCATTCCAAGGCTTTGTCTGAGAGTCCAAATAATTTCAGTTTATGGAGCAAAATGTCATGTTGAAGACTATCAAAAGCTTTTGATAAATCCATTAATAAAAGTAGCGATACCTGATGTTCATCCATTGTTTGAAAATTTCTTCGCTGATATTTAAGAGAGCTGTTATTGTCGATCTTCCGAGTCTGAAACCATGCTGATACTTATTTAAGATTGGTGCGATGAACGGATATAGTTGAACATACGTCACTCTTTCCAGAATTTTTGACAACAGTGATAATAGGGCTAATGGGCGATGTTGGTTTGGAGTTGAGGCTGCTGGTGTTTTTGGAATTGGATTTACAATAGTGTTCTTGAATATTGTTGGAAAGGTAGATGTTTTTAATGAAAGGTTGATCAGTTGAGTGAGTGGTGTAGCAATGGCTGGTAATGCAGCTTTAATAACAAAACCATTCAGTCCATCATCACCTGGTGCCTTCCAATTTGGAAGCATGCCAACAGCTTTGATTGTATCAATCACCGATATTTCAGTCAAGTTGAATTGTTGATCATTTTGTTGAATATTGTCGTAGGATGGAGTTGTGTGATCTCCTTGATATTTTGTCCAACTTCGTTGAAGAAAGTATTGATTACATCTAGCTCTGCTTTAGTAGTAGCTGTATATTTTTGTTTTGTCTTCTTTGTTAATCTTTTAATTAAATCCCATACCTCTTTCATGTTACTTCCACATTCCATAAATTTAGTTTTGTTGTATTCAATCTTTGCTCTTTCCAAGTCAGTATTCACTTGATTTCGTACCTGGCGATATGATTCCCAATCGTGTCGTTGTTTTGTTCTCATAGCCTTATAGCGCATTTTGTTGCGTTTTTTGAGTGCATTTCTTAGCTCTATTGTCATCCATGGTGCATAATTTGGATGCAGGGCAATGACCTTTTCAGGAGCGTGTTTGTTTAGCGCTACTTTTAATATTGTTTGTAAATTTTCAGCAGCCAATTGTACGTCATTTTTTTGTATAGCTGACGTAAAAACTGACATATCACTGTTTATATCAAATCGTTGCAAAAGTCTTCTCGGCAAAATGTTTTGTATGATCGAGTGCATTTCAATGATTTTTTTGTATATTTATTTTTGTCCAGGGTTACTATGGTTACTAAACCAAGATGATCAGAGCTGCACACATCCTCTGGCGTGCATTTAGTTATGTTGGATTTAAAGGAGTGTGAAGTGATAAGATAGTCAATTGAAGTTTGAGTTTGATGATCAATTTTTAATTTTAAGTTATTTTTGTAAAATATGGCTGTACCACCATGTCTACCGTCTCTGTCATTTCTGTATAAGTTGTAACCAGATATATTGCAATCCATTGATTCAGGTTGGAGCCATGTCTCTTGTAGTAGTAGTATGTCAATTTTATGGTGTACAATGAATATTTGCAGTTCTGCTAGTCTTACAGATGTTAAGCATTGGGCATTGATAGAGAGTAAACTAAGAATTTTGTTATCTGTTTCTTTTGCATTAGCGGTGGTTGTAGTCATAATTTCAATGGGTGCTGTTTTATTGAGTCATTGATGGTCGTCTGCATTCTGAGATACATTTTCGTTGAGGTTTTTTACTTGCGTCAGTTGTAAACTCCTTACAATCCACCTCTCCTTTTCATCTGTTAAGTCTTCATTCCTCTTCTTACTTTCAACTCGAAGTTCCAAGTGGAGTTTTTGTTCTACAATGGTATAGTCTGGCGAAAAGTATATCCCTTCAGTAGCGATAGAAGTTTTAAGCTTTTTTGCTGATGTTAACATTGTCTTCTTTCCTTCAATTGTTCTTAATTTCACTTGGATCGGTTGGGTCCGGAGGCCATCAGCTTTTCCCAGTCTTTTTGTGGATTCAATTTCGACATCTATGTTTAAGGCGTCTTTGCATATTACAGTTATTAACCATTTGTCAGACAGTTCATTGTCAGGTTCTAATCCTCGAACAATGACATTGAGCTTACGTTTCTCTCTTTCCTGGATATTTTTAATTGCTTTTTCGTGCAATTGTTGTTGATTTTGTATACTGAGTACTGCCGCATAAGATTGGGTGGGTGGTGAAGTTGTTTCTTTTCTCGGCTGAGTAGGGTGTTACACATGTGATGTGGCAGTGATGTTTGCATATGTTTGTTTATTAGAAATTAATGCTGTTAAACTGTCTAGCTTTTGTGAAATGGCTTTTGTTTTTAATTCTGTTGCCTTTACTGTTTCCAGTATTGAAACATCAGAACTGCTGCAGTGAGAACACAGAGCTCTGATGCCTGGAAAATTTAAAAGAATTGCTGCAGTTTCAGCATCAATTTCATTCCCGCTTTTGTTTGTGAAACACTTGAGATGAATGGGCAAGGTGCAGTCATGGCAACGCAGACGCGGACTTTCAACCTCACTTGCGCAATGAGCACATGGTTGACCGTCTCCTTCGGTTAATTCAAGATGGCCGCCGTTTTGTCCTGTCTGCTGGAGTGAGCAAGGGATTAGTGATTGTATTTCTGTAAATTCTGTATTGTAAAAATTATTCATACCATGTATCCAAGTTATAAATGCATTGCCACTTGAATCTCTAACTTCAAATTGTAAGTATTTTTGTTTCTTTGTCTGGTCGGTGTATATTTGAATTGTGTGTAGCGTAAGATTTTCGTGGTTTATTTTGTTCACAAACATGTTCTTATTTTGGTAATACTTTTCAATAGCCTCTCTCCATAGTTTTGTATTAGTTGTATTAAATTGCAAACTTTGTAGATAATTGGTACCTTTACGGTACGTTTTATCCAGTATGCTAGTTTTTACATTGCTAGACTGGACATCATTTACCTTGTTCAAATTTTCCATTGGGCTTACCAGCACTGAATTGATGGTACTGCTGCTTTCTACATCCATCTTTCGTATCTCGTGACTTATGTCATATATATTGTGTATTATTTAACTAAAATAATTTGATATTACAGCATATATTGTACCTTTTATTTGCAAAAAGTCATGCAGTAAAAAAGACGTCTGTCTTCCGTGAAAATAAAATAAAGTGTATGTGTATGTATGTATGTATGTATGTATGTATGTATGTATGTATGTATGTATGTATGTATGTATGTAGGCACGTATGTATGTATGTATGTATGTATGTATGTATGTATGTATGTATGTATGTATGTATGTATGTATGTATGTATGTATGTATGTATGTATGTATGTATGTATGTATGTATGTATGTATGTATGTATGTATGTATGTATGTATGTATGTATGTATGTATGTATGTATGTATGTATGTATGTATGTATGTATGTATGTATGTATGTATGTATGTATGTATGTATGTATGTATGTATGATAGATAGATAGTAGTTTATTTTGAGACATGTAAACAACTTAATACAATTTTCAAGTGGCTATTATAACTTATGTAGGTTAAAAGGCTATATGGTTTTCTAGGTATAATTGCAGTTGTTTCTTGATGTCTATCAGGTTATTTTAAACTGTTGATTAATTATGTTCGCAATAAGTTCATTACTTCTTGTTTATATTGGTATTTATTATAATTTTCTAAGTGATTTTATTTATTTAGCAACTGTGCTCCACGGAAGGAGAAAGAACGTTTTCCGCGGTCAGTATGTACACGCGGAAGTATGAATGATTTTCTTCTAGTGTTATAATTTGAATTAGCTTTGGTAAAAAGAGATTGTAAATTAGCGCCATTACTGCCTAAAACTGATTTGTGAGCTGTTGTAGCTGTTCTTAATTCAACAATTTGTTCAATTGTCAGCCAGTTCAATTGTTTCAATGCGTCTTCCATTCTTGAATGTTTTCTTTTTCCTATGATTAATTTGGCTGCCCAATTTTGTATTCCAATCTGTACTCTACGCAATTGAGTTTTTGTACATGATGAAAATACTTCAAGAGCATATAAAATTGGTTCTACAATTTTTGATTCAACAAGTCGGGTAAAAAGATGTTTTGGAATGTACCGACGTTGTTTTGCTATTGTTGATATTCGATGTGATGCTGTCTTTAAGATTTGGTTGATGTGTTGCTTGTAGCTCATATCTTTGTCGAATGTGATACCAAGGTTTCGAGCAGAAGGGGTATAGGAAAGAGTTTCATTGTTTATTTTTAGCAGTGGCAGTTGCGTATTTGCTACTTTCTTATGAACAATGGATAGAATTTGTGTTTTCTTGGCATTGAGTAAAAGCGAATTTGAGTTGAACCAGGACGTAAGTGTTTGTAAATCAGCATTTATTTTTGATTCTAATTCAGGTAGTGAGCCTGGTTTTTTTGGATTGTACTTATACAGGATTTGCGTGTCGTCTGCAAATTGTCCAACAGTTCCAGATGATATGGCATTGGGTAGGTCATTTACGTAAATAAGGAATAGTAGTGGCCCAAGTATGGATGCTTGGGGAACTCCACAAGTTAATATAACTTCACTAGAATAAATATTGTCTACTTTCACTACTTGCTTCCTTGCAGTAAGGTAAGATCGCATCCATTCCAAGGCTTTGTCTGAGAGTCCAAATAATTTCAGTTTATGGAGCAAAATGTCATCTTGAAGACTATCAAAAGCTTTTGATAAATCCATTAATAAAAGTAGCGATACCTGATGTTCATCCATTGTTTTGAAAATTTCTTCGGTGATATTTAAGAGAGCTGTTATTGTCGATCTTTCGAGTCTGAAACCATGCTGATACTTATTTAAGATTGGTGCGATGAACGGATATAGTTGAACATACGCCACTCTTTCCAGAATTTTTGACAACAGTGATAATAGTTCTAATGGGCGATGTTGGTTTGGAGTTGAGGCTGAGCTGGTGTTTTTGGAATTGGATTTACAATAGTGTTCTTGAATATTGTTGGAAAGGTAGATGTTTTCAATGAAAGGTGGATCAGTTGAGTGAGTGGTGTAGCAATGGCTGGTAATGCAGCTTTAATAACAAAACCATTCAGTCCATCATCACCCCGGTGCCTTCCAATTTGGAAGCATGCCAACAGCTTTGATTGTATCAATCACCGATATTTCAGTGAAGTTGAATTGTTGATCATTTTGTTGAATATTGTCGTAGGATGGAGTTGTGTGTGTGATCTCCTTGATATTTTGTCCAACTTCGCTGAAGAAAGTATTGATTTCATCTAGCTCTGCTTTAGTAGTAGCTGTACATTTTTGTTTTGTCTTCTTTGTTAATCTTTCAATTAAATCCCATACCTCTTTCATGTTAATTCCACATCCATAAATTTAGTTTTGTTGTATTCAATCTTTGCTCTTTGCAAGTCAGTATTCACTTGATTTCGTACCTGGCGATATGACTCCCAATCGTGTCGTTGTTTTGTTCTCATAGCCTTATAGCGCATTTTGTTGCGTTTTTTGAGTGCATTTCTTAGCTCTATTGTCATCCATGGTGCATAATTTGGATGCAGGGCAATGACCTTTTCAGGAGCGTGTTTGTTTAGCGCTACTTTTAATATTGTTTGTAAATTTTCAGCAGCCAATTGTACGTCATTTTTTTGTATAGCTGACGTAAAAACTGACATATCACTGTTTATCAAATCGTTGCAAAAGTCTTCTCGGCAAAATGTTTTGTATGATCGAGTGCATTTCAATGATTTTTTTGTATATTTATTTTTGTCCAGGGTTACTATGGTTACTAAACCAAGATGATCAGAGCTGCACACATCCTCTGGCGTGCATTTAGTTATGTTGGATTTAAAGGAGTGTGAAGTGATAAGATAGTCAATTGAAGTTTGAGTTTGATGTGTTATGCGTGTCGGAGCAGTCTTATGCGAGTGTAAATCAAATTGATCCAATGTCTCCATTAGCATAGTTCTGGAAGGAGAATGTTTTAAATGGTCTATATTAAAATCACCAGCCAGGATGAATCCACATCCCTTTTCTGTCAATGCTTCTGCTGTCGTACGGATATTTTCAATGGCTTGTAAGTAATTATCATTGCGTGGATTGTAACAATCTATTATGTAGATACTGTCACTGCTTGAAGTATATAGTTGTACTGCTAATTGTTCATATTGGATGCCCTTTGCTTGCTTCGTCAATGTTAGGTCAATTTTTAATTTTAAGTTATTTTTGTAAAATATGGCTGTGCCACCATGTCTACCGTCTCTGTCATTTCTGTATAAGTTGTAACCAGATATATTGCAATCCATTGATTCAGGTTGGAGCCATGTCTCTTGTAGTAGTAGTATGTCAATTTTATGGTGTACAATGAATATTTGCAGTTCTGCTAGTCTTACAGATGTTAAGCATTGGGCATTGATAGAGAGTATACTAAGAATTTTGTTATCTGTTTCTTTTGCATTAGCGGTGGTGGTAGTCATAATTTCAATGGGTGCTGTTTTATTGAGTCATTGATGGTCGTCTGCATTCTGAGATATATTTTGGTTGAGGTTTTTTACTTGCGTCAGTTGTAAACTCCTTACAATCCACTTCTCTTTTTCATCTGTTAAGTCTTCATTCCTCTTCTTACTTTCAACTCGAAGTTCCAAGTGGAGTTTTTGTTCTACAATGGTATAGTCTGGCGAAAAGTATATCCCTTCAGTAGCGATAGAAGTTTTAAGCTTTTTTGCTGATGTTAACATTGTCTTCTTTCCTTCAATTGTTCTTAATTTCACTTGGATCGGTTGGGTCCGGAGGCCATCAGCTTTTCCTAGTCTTTTTGTGGATTCAATTTCGACATCTATGTTTAAGGCGTCTTTGCATATTACAGTTATTAACCTTTTGTCAGACAGTTCCTGGTCAGGTTCTAATCCTCGAACAATGACATTGAGCTTACGTTTCTCTCTTTCCTGGATATTTTTAATTGCTTTTTCGTGCAATTGTTGTTGATTTTGTATACTGAGTACTGCCGCATAAGATTGGGTGGGTGGTGAAGTTGTTTCTTTTCTCGGCTGAGTAGGGTGTTACACATGTGATGTGGCAGTGATGTTTGCATATGTTTGTTTATTAGAAATTAATGCTGTTAAACTGTCTAGCTTTTGTGAAATGGCTTTTGTTTTTAATTCTGTTGCCTTTACCGTTTCCAGTATTGAAACATCAGAACTGCTGCAGTGAGAACACAGAGCTCTGATGCCTGGAAAATTTAAAAGAATTGCTGCAGTTTCAGCATCAATTTCATTCCCGCTTTTGTTTGTGAAACACTTTGTGAAACTGTGTATGTATGTATGTATGTATGTATGTATGTATGTACCGTATGTATGTATGTACCGTATGTATGTATGTACCGTATGTATGTATGTATGTATGTATGTATGTATGTATGTATGTATGTATGTATGTATGTATGTATGTATGTATGTATGTATGTATGTATGTATGTATGTATGTATGTATGTATGTATGTATGTATGTATGTATGTATGTATGTATGTATGTATGTATGTATGTATGTATGTATGTATGTATGTATGTATGTATGTATGTATGTATGTATGTATGTATGTATGTATGATAGATAGATAGTAGTTTATTTTGAGACATGTAAACAACTTAATACAATTTTCAAGTGGCTATTATAACTTATGTAGGTTAAAAGGCTATATGGTTTTCTAGGTATAATTGCAGTTGTTTCTTGATGTCTATCAGGTTATTTTAAACTGTTGATTAATTATGTTCGCAATAAGTTCATTACTTCTTGTTTATATTGGTATTTATTATAATTTTCTAAGTGATTTTATTTATTTAGCAACTGTGCTCCACGGAAGGAGAAAGAACGTTTTCCGCGGTCAGTATGTACACGCGGAAGTATGAATGATTTTCTTCTAGTGTTATAATTTGAATTAGCTTTGGTAAAAAGAGATTGTAAATTAGCGCCATTACTGCCTAAAACTGATTTGTGAGCTGTTGTAGCTGTTCTTAATTCAACAATTTGTTCAATTGTCAGCCAGTTCAATTGTTTCAATGCGTCTTCCATTCTTGAATGTTTTCTTTTTCCTATGATTAATTTGGCTGCCCAATTTTGTATTCCAATCTGTACTCTACGCAATTGAGTTTTTGTACATGATGAAAATACTTCAAGAGCATATAAAATTGGTTCTACAATTTTTGATTCAACAAGTCGGGTAAAAAGATGTTTTGGAATGTACCGACGTTGTTTTGCTATTGTTGATATTCGATGTGATGCTGTCTTTAAGATTTGGTTGATGTGTTGCTTGTAGCTCATATCTTTGTCGAATGTGATACCAAGGTTTCGAGCAGAAGGGGTATAGGAAAGAGTTTCATTGTTTATTTTTAGCAGTGGCAGTTGCGTATTTGCTACTTTCTTATGAACAATGGATAGAATTTGTGTTTTCTTGGCATTGAGTAAAAGCGAATTTGAGTTGAACCAGGACGTAAGTGTTTGTAAATCAGCATTTATTTTTGATTCTAATTCAGGTAGTGAGCCTGGTTTTTTTGGATTGTACTTATACAGGATTTGCGTGTCGTCTGCAAATTGTCCAACAGTGCCAGATGATATGGCATTGGGTAGGTCATTTACGTAAATAAGGAATAGTAGTGGCCCAAGTATGGATGCTTGGGGAACTCCACAAGTTAATATAACTTCACTAGAATAAATATTGTCTACTTTCACTACTTGCTTCCTTGCAGTAAGGTAAGATCGCATCCATTCCAAGGCTTTGTCTGAGAGTCCAAATAATTTCAGTTTATGGAGCAAAATGTCATCTTGAAGACTATCAAAAGCTTTTGATAAATCCATTAATAAAAGTAGCGATACCTGATGTTCATCCATTGTTTTGAAAATTTCTTCGGTGATATTTAAGAGAGCTGTTATTGTCGATCTTTCGAGTCTGAAACCATGCTGATACTTATTTAAGATTGGTGCGATGAACGGATATAGTTGAACATACGCCACTCTTTCCAGAATTTTTGACAACAGTGATAATAGTTCTAATGGGCGATGTTGGTTTGGAGTTGAGGCTGAGCTGGTGTTTTTGGAATTGGATTTACAATAGTGTTCTTGAATATTGTTGGAAAGGTAGATGTTTTCAATGAAAGGTGGATCAGTTGAGTGAGTGGTGTAGCAATGGCTGGTAATGCAGCTTTAATAACAAAACCATTCAGTCCATCATCACCCCGGTGCCTTCCAATTTGGAAGCATGCCAACAGCTTTGATTGTATCAATCACCGATATTTCAGTGAAGTTGAATTGTTGATCATTTTGTTGAATATTGTCGTAGGATGGAGTTGTGTGTGTGATCTCCTTGATATTTTGTCCAACTTCGCTGAAGAAAGTATTGATTTCATCTAGCTCTGCTTTAGTAGTAGCTGTACATTTTTGTTTTGTCTTCTTTGTTAATCTTTCAATTAAATCCCATACCTCTTTCATGTTACTTCCACATCCATAAATTTAGTTTTGTTGTATTCAATCTTTGCTCTTTGCAAGTCAGTATTCACTTGATTTCGTACCTGGCGATATGACTCCCAATCGTGTCGTTGTTTTGTTCTCATAGCCTTATAGCGCATTTTGTTGCGTTTTTTGAGTGCATTTCTTAGCTCTATTGTCATCCATGGTGCATAATTTGGATGCAGGGCAATGACCTTTTCAGGAGCGTGTTTGTTTAGCGCTACTTTTAATATTGTTTGTAAATTTTCAGCAGCCAATTGTACGTCATTTTTTTGTATAGCTGACGTAAAAACTGACATATCACTGTTTATCAAATCGTTGCAAAAGTCTTCTCGGCAAAATGTTTTGTATGATCGAGTGCATTTCAATGATTTTTTTGTATATTTATTTTTGTCCAGGGTTACTATGGTTACTAAACCAAGATGATCAGAGCTGCACACATCCTCTGGCGTGCATTTAGTTATGTTGGATTTAAAGGAGTGTGAAGTGATAAGATAGTCAATTGAAGTTTGAGTTTGATGTGTTATGCGTGTCGGAGCAGTCTTATGCGAGTGTAAATCAAATTGATCCAATGTCTCCATTAGCATAGTTCTGGAAGGAGAATGTTTTAAATGGTCTATATTAAAATCACCAGCCAGGATGAATCCACATCCCTTTTCTGTCAATGCTTCTGCTGTCGTACGGATATTTTCAATGGCTTGTAAGTAATTATCATTGCGTGGATTGTAACAATCTATTATGTAGATACTGTCACTGCTTGAAGTATATAGTTGTACTGCTAATTGTTCATATTGGATGCCCTTTGCTTGCTTCGTCAATGTTAGGTCAATTTTTAATTTTAAGTTATTTTTGTAAAATATGGCTGTGCCACCATGTCTACCGTCTCTGTCATTTCTGTATAAGTTGTAACCAGATATATTGCAATCCATTGATTCAGGTTGGAGCCATGTCTCTTGTAGTAGTAGTATGTCAATTTTATGGTGTACAATGAATATTTGCAGTTCTGCTAGTCTTACAGATGTTAAGCATTGGGCATTGATAGAGAGTATACTAAGAATTTTGTTATCTGTTTCTTTTGCATTAGCGGTGGTGGTAGTCATAATTTCAATGGGTGCTGTTTTATTGAGTCATTGATGGTCGTCTGCATTCTGAGATATATTTTGGTTGAGGTTTTTTACTTGCGTCAGTTGTAAACTCCTTACAATCCACTTCTCTTTTTCATCTGTTAAGTCTTCATTCCTCTTCTTACTTTCAACTCGAAGTTCCAAGTGGAGTTTTTGTTCTACAATGGTATAGTCTGGCGAAAAGTATATCCCTTCAGTAGCGATAGAAGTTTTAAGCTTTTTTGCTGATGTTAACATTGTCTTCTTTCCTTCAATTGTTCTTAATTTCACTTGGATCGGTTGGGTCCGGAGGCCATCAGCTTTTCCTAGTCTTTTTGTGGATTCAATTTCGACATCTATGTTTAAGGCGTCTTTGCATATTACAGTTATTAACCTTTTGTCAGAAAGTTCCTGGTCAGGTTCTAATCCTCGAACAATGACATTGAGCTTACGTTTCTCTCTTTCCTGGATATTTTTAATTGCTTTTTCGTGCAATTGTTGTTGATTTTGTATACTGAGTACTGCCGCATAAGATTGGGTGGGTGGTGAAGTTGTTTCTTTTCTCGGCTGAGTAGGGTGTTACACATGTGATGTGGCAGTGATGTTTGCATATGTTTGTTTATTAGAAATTAATGCTGTTAAACTGTCTAGCTTTTGTGAAATGGCTTTTGTTTTTAATTCTGTTGCCTTTACCGTTTCCAGTATTGAAACATCAGAACTGCTGCAGTGAGAACACAGAGCTCTGATGCCTGGAAAATTTAAAAGAATTGCTGCAGTTTCAGCATCAATTTCATTCCCGCTTTTGTTTGTGAAACACTTTGTGAAACTGTGTATGTATGTATGTATGTATGTATGTATGTATGTACCGTATGTATGTATGTACCGTATGTATGTATGTACCGTATGTATGTATGTACCGTATGTATGTATGTATGTATGTATGTATGTATGTATGTATGTATGTATGTATGTATGTATGTATGTATGTATGTATGTATGTATGTATGTATGTATGTATGTATGTATGTATGTATGTATGTATGTATGTATGTATGTATGTATGTATGTATGTATGTATGTATGTATGTATGTATGTATGTATGTATGTATGTATGTATGTATGTATGTATGTATGTATGTATGTATGTATGATAGATAGATAGTAGTTTATTTTGAGACATGTAAACAACTTAATACAATTTTCAAGTGGCTATTATAACTTATGTAGGTTAAAAGGCTATATGGTTTTCTAGGTATAATTTTTATCGACTCGCTTCTGTTTGAACAATGTTGGCTTAGCGTTTGTTTTGGATAGCAAAAATACACTCTCTCAACAATTCAGCTAGTGTAAAACTCTTCGAAAAACTTAACTAGCCCAAATTAACCCAACAACGCGGGGGGATCATTGCTAGTATTGAATAAAATACTGATTGCTGCATTTTTTGATTGACAAAATGTTTTCTCAGTGTTCTACTTGGGACCGACTGATTATTGTAACTTATTATTAAGTTGTCATGGTGCTCTGATCAGTCAATATATTGCTTTAGTATTACATACTTTAATTACAATATCCATATCTACAGGTATTGGCAGTTTAACTTCTTGATCTTGCGTATTCGTTTTGATTTTAGTTTTATTCATGTATCAAATGATTACACCACTATTCTAAATAAGGTACACTACTGTATTTAAGGTCTTCTGTTGTTTGTAAATACATGTATGTACGCCCCTCCCTCATATGCCACATGTTGCTAGCAATGAAACAACTACATTTGTTTACAAATTCAAAGAAACGGGACATTAAGTGACTTTCATGACAAAACAGAAACGTGGAAGCGGGATATGAAACAACGAGATGATATCAAGCGAGGTAAACTAATCGAGTTTGTATAGAAAATGGCAAGCGGTTTGCAACAAATGGGGATATGAAGCAAGGTGGGATATTAACCGAGTTCGACTGTATTGCTAAAATGTGATCTAATATGAAATTTTCTACTGCTCAAAATAATATCGCTAATTTCCATTAGATAGATAGATAGATAGATAGATAATAGTTTATTCCAAACTTGATACATTGATTGCGCTATATGCATTTAAAAACATTATAATTCATCCTAATTACACACACATTTTTCACCTTTCAATGTAAACCTTTAGCTTGTTAATATATGATTACAAGCCAATTCCTACCTCAAGGCTATCTCAGATTTCAGCATTTTATAGGATACGAGGTTTGGTAAGATATTTAATTTGTGAAGCAGGAGATAATTCCTGTTGAATATTGTCTCACGAGATTACAGTATCTACATTAAATCAGTATCGAGTTTGTAATATTGTGCAAGACAATCAAGAGGTTGTGATATTTGCTGTTATTGTTTTAAAAAATTCCAAAATTAGTTGCGTAGATTCTTTCGGTTTTTCCAAACTTATGCAATGTCCACAATCATCTAGTTCATGTACGGTCCCTTCTGACAACCCATCTTTCAATACTTTTGCACCAGCAACTGGCAATGTCTACAAAGAGAAAATTACATCATGTTGGTTATGTTGGTCTCATAATTCATAACTAAAGAAACACAGAGTTCTATATGAGAAAATGCACAACCACAACTAAAGCTGCATCAAAATATTTTACCTACCTCTTCGTTATTATGTGGTAATGAAGCTAAAGTATATCAGCAGAAATTGTCTCCATAATTGACATACTCATTAACTTGTTTTGTTTCACATGATAAGCTACCATGGAGTTTTTTCTGCGGCATTGGCTTATATTTCTCAAGGGAAACCAGAGGATAAAATCTGCATGTGTTTTCAAGTAAAATGAATCTTGTTTATTCTTCTATTTCGATTGATGTTATTTGTACTGTTTATATGATCAAATAGAGGAGTATATAATTTAGAATAGGAGAAAAGATATCAATATTGGTCTGATTTTGTTTTTATTTAATGAAAAGGCAACTAATGTTACAGAAAACGTATCTTGGTGGTATGGAGAAGGCGGGTTGTGAAGACATATAAAATAACAACAACCGCAGCAGCAAAACTAACAATACCACAATATCTGATGGTATCTCAGTCAGAACCGGATGCCCAAATTTGATGTCAGTCTTTCAGGAGAGCTCATAGTCTTGCTTTTTGAACATGAAACTGTTGCAATAGTTAACTTAACATAGTATGACAAAACTAGCTCACTAGCTTTTATACAAGACACCCTTACTTGTGTGTAGTAAAGAACGGTACTCTTCAATACATATCTCAAACATGTCTGACTTGTGGTGTATTTAATCTCTATACACTCCTATCTCAACCGTTAACATCCTTGAGCATCATATAAACTTGCATGGTGTCTTCTTCTGCTCTTCTACTAAATTGATACTGAGGATTTAGAATTTGTGATTGGTTGTTGACGGTATTTCAAGCTATAAACTATGTAAGCAGTGCATCAGATGTATGTTAATGTAGAATTATGAAAAATAATACCTAGAAATGTACATAGCACTCTTCTCGAATTTACCAAACACCTGGCTTTATATGAGATTCTTTCTGTCTGCTTGCCAAATTGATATATGAGCTGCCAGAACTTTGATAATCAACCCTATAGTGACATCATCTCCTCCCTATCTAAGCTGTTCAACTTCCACAGAGGGTATTGAATGTGGTCTAGACTTTAGAGTCAAATGGCACTTTGCAATATATATTTGGATCTGGCTTCACCCCAGCGTTTTGAAGTAATTGATTTTGTCAAATGATGTTAAGTTATGTATCAGGTAGAACATTTGCAACATTGTATCTTGGGACCTTTGTCCGGTCTTCAATTATGGTAGTGTGCTCTCCATTCTACCAACAAGGCGGAATGCCGCATGCAGCTGTAGAAGTTCGTGGATTTGGATTAATAAATGTTCATCTTTATTTTCATTGTTGGGTCATTGGCTTCAGATATTTTTCATCAGTCACTGGAAATGAATCTCAATATTGCACAAAGACATCTCCTGGGAGGAAAGGCCGAAATCCCTTTTGTTGGCCCATTCCATGTATCAGCCGTGATTGGCTAGTATCAGCAGCAATCCAGTAGCAAAAGCCACAACACAATAAATCTAGTCTCAATCCTTACTCAGCAATGCATCATTGCTGCTCTCTTTACTAAATGCATTTAATTTGGTAGCAATTTAATTGGAAGCTATTAAAATCCACAGCTTCTTCAATTGCAACAATGGCAGTATTTCCTCTTTTCCACAAATGTTCAATGTCCAAATAATGACAAGGATTGATACAATTGGTCTTCTTAATTGGTACATGGATTGATTGGCAACACTGCCTGTAATCACCAATGGTGCTTTAGACGTTGCAGATGGAGTAATGGCACATATTTGAAAGGAAAAGTATCCGGAAATGTACATGGAGAGAAATGTTGTTGATAAATATCTCAGAGAGAGAAATAGAAAAAAATTAATTAATTTCTTTCTCTGGGAAGTGATTAGTCTTATGTAATTAACTACTTTTTGTGGAAAAATAATTACTAATGTAAACTTTGAATTTTAGTAAAGTAATTTGTAATCTCACCAATTACTTTTTCAAAGCTCCCATAACACTGATTATAGTCCATTTTCATTCGGAAAGCAAGAATACTCAATTATTGGCTCCTTTTTTCTAATGCTTTTTAATTTCTCCCAATATTCTACCTGTATAGATGAGTTGGACAAAACACAGCTGCTTTTTGCTACATGTTTCTTGCGGATAGAAGGAGAAGATCAACAATTTCCTTGATATCTGCTTTCTCTCCTCCTGGTGGCATATTATAATAGAAAGTATGTTATCTACAGAGGAATCAGTCATTGTTCCTTTATAATACTTAAAATTCGTTGATCAGTGATATTATCAACCCAGCCAACAAGACTATTAAGTATCTTATAAACAGATATACAGCTATACAAGTGTGAAATATGATTTTGAAACATGTCGCCTTCACTTGCAAATAGCCTACAAATTAAATAGATTATCACAAAACTCACCCTATCCTGTTTCCCCCAAAGAACAAGAATCGGACATTTCATGGCTTTGATATATCTAGTAAGGCTGTAAAAGTGGTCTTCACGAGTAACATCTTTAAGGACTAAAAAAGATAGACACACTCATTAAATAACAAGAATTGAGGATTGATGTAAGGCTGGGAGACACAGTCGGTGAATCCTGGTGCCTTCCCTGCATGTCGCAGATGGTTGTACATGGCCAGGGTTTGACAAATGTAAGTATCCCGGAGTGCTAGATTCCAGAAGACTAGAGCAAATTCGGAATAAAATTGATATTTTTTTTATCAATTATCAATAAAATTTCAGCAAAAAATCCAGAAGAAAATGTTGAAATGCCTCTAGGATTTTAGAATTAGGCTGAACCTTCCTTTTGTCAGATGCTGTATATTCAGATAGATATGTTTCTGAAAGTTGAACTTGGATTAACTGTCAAATGTATCAATAATTTCCCATGCCTCAAATGTTGCAAGTTGCAACCACTTCTTCTTAAATAGGTGTCAACACTTGCCCAATTTTATTACTGTCTATATAAATTACCTGTTCTATTATAGCAAAGTTGAAAAGAAACAAAATACTGAATGTTAGGGCTATGACTGAAAGATAAATAAATCTGTCTTAACTACTACTTAGTAGTTTGATTTAAGTAAATCTATATTAAATTATTGAACAACAGCACATGCATAACACATTATTTAAAATTTAAATGACCCTTAATCAACCAAACCAAGAGCATTGATAAACTCATTTGTTAGAAAAATAAACTTTTTAATTTCTGAATAGGATATGATGGTATTGAATGACTGAGAATTTAATAATTAGACAACAATATGTATTCCATTCAGCAAACTAGCTAACAGTGTATGTCATTATATTTTTCATGTTGTTTTTCTTTACAATTCTAGAAGTGCACATCGATATCAGGTTTTTAAATATTAATGTAGTATCTTTTCTTCTTATCCCGATAGCATGGCTAACGGATTTTGATGATTCTTTTATTCTACAATTTTCAATGCGAGAAAACAGGTATTTTGACAATTCAAAAGGGATAATTTTTCATGTTTAAGGCTTTTTGCTTGAAGTTTTCTAAATCAAATATTGCCAATGTAGAACATACAGATTTATATTTTGTAAAAACTCAACAACCATTTTTTTATTTCCAGTTCAAATCATAAGTAGAGACAATGGCCGTTCTCAGATAATTAATAAAAAGATGTAGGCCTACCCTTTTCATAAAACTTGTTGTGTGGAATTTGAAGTTGTGTGTAGCCTTTCAAGAACAGATCAGGAATTTGTGTGGTACTATGCGTAATAAATTGAAACATATTTCTCATTTCTTCCAAATTATTTGGTAAGAGACAAAACCTTCCTCCTTCAAGGTAAGGTTGAAATACTTCACTTTTAACATCTGTTTCTATACCACCAGGACATAATAACAACGCAGATAGAAGATCTTCGCAATGTGTTGCTGCATATAATCCAGCAATATGACCACCTAACGATGAACCCAACATGTGAAATTTTGTACCAGTCATCTTCATAAGATCTACAAACTAAAAACAAAAGTGTTGGAAATAAAGTCAAAGATAAGACCAGGGTTCGATAAAATGGGGGATTCCGGGATTGCGAGTTCCGAAAGGCTCGCAAAATTCAGAAGAAACTAGAAGAAATAGTTGTATTCAAGTTTTTATAATCAAAAAAGTATAAAGTACAGTTTTTATATTATTTTAATGACAATAACCCCTAGAATAGAAAGCTGTGAAAACTTTTACATGATGTAGTCACACAAAAAGTTTTGGAAGTAAAAATTTGAATCCCAGAAGGAAGGAAAATATTTTATCGGAGCCTGGATAAGACGTTGTCTCCATTACTCCCGATAGCGCTCATTAGACAAAATCTGAGTAATGGAGACAACGTCAACGTCATGGCTTGCTGGCTCGCACTTTGTCCACACTCATAATTGCAATTATGCGGATAACTTGTAACTCTGCATATCTGAACTCTTGACTTGAAGCCCTATAAACTGTTTCGTGGTTAAGATGGTTGTTGAGGAATCTTGGATAACTGAAAATTAGGATAAATACAATGAAAATCATTGGCAATTCTGACTTGCACTTAATCAGTTCACAATGTATGATGGTTCTTTCGTTGACTTTAAGTAGCAATAAACAATTTTGGGGATACCTTGTGCAAATTTGGAGGGTAAGGGAAAGTGTGAATCAATAATGATCTAAGGAAAATATTTTGTGGACATTCAAGAATGTTATACATATTCATGAACTGTTCACGAAAACCTTACAAACAGTTCATGAATTGTTTAAAAATAAACTTTTCAGAACATTTTTTATTCACTTTTCATCTTGAATGTTGGAAAATTTTACGTTCATAAACTTTTCACGGGGGTAGGCTTATAAAATATACAACGCACACAAAAGTGTACAATTTGAAATAAAATTATGAAACTGCTTTTTACCTCTTTGACACGAGCCACTTGAGCATCAGGAGTAAAACTATCATTCATCCTTCTTGTGGTGTCACCATGTCCAGGCAGGTCAAGTGATATCAAATGGAAGCTATTAGGAATATACTTTGACATGGTACAAAAACTATCTTTAGAAGCACTAAATCCATGTAGAAGAAGAATTGTGGCTTTACATTCCTCTTTCGAACCTCTTTCCAAATAAGAAAAATTGTAACTATCTTTTGAGGTAATGTTTCTTACTTTAAATCCTGCTTTTTGAATATCCCACCTACGAGTATAAGATATATAAAATACAAGCTAATAATAATAATAAACATGGAAAGCTAGAAACAATAATTAACTATCTGAATGTTTCTGGTGATGCAGGGAAGATATATTGTAGTTAACAAATAATGCATAGAGAGCTATGAACTACAGTCTGATAATTGCACAAGAGCGGCGCGAAGAGCACAGGAGAAATGCGTTGGAAAATCACGAGCCATCTCAGTGAGTGATTTTCGCTTTTCGAGAGTTCTCACAGCTGCGGGAGAATTTCATCATTGATCTGCAAGTTTTCAGGCCAGGTTTTCAAGAGATCCCTTGCCCTGTTGACAATTCTCTCATTATCATGTATAGGTGCATGTCAATGATAGTGTGGATAAATCAGTCGATTCCTCTAGTAGAGATAACAACTCTTTTTGCTAGGATTCAAATTGATAATTTTAGAGAACTTGAACATTTCTTCCCTATTTTTGCCAACTGGAGACATTTCAAGGAAGATTCAGGCCTCTTTAGGGGGGTCTGAATATTACATATTTCGTTCAAATTTTTATTAAATATGTTATGTTTCATTCCGATAATCAAAAAAAGTTTTAAAAATTGAAGTTGTTATATTTTGACATTTATTTGAAAATTCAGAGAACAAGTCAAATTAAGAACACAGCCAAATTCCCAATATTTCATTCGACTTTTGGACCAATATTTCATATTTCAAACACCAGAAGGGGCCTTAAGATTCACAGACTGACCACATCGTCAGGGGGTTGCACGCCCTATACCCCACATCGAAGACGGTCCTGATCAAAATGTAGAGATGAAGAATTTATAGTAGCGACATATCCTTAATTACCCGGGGGTCCTTATCTTAATTATTCATCTACTTCATACAACGAAGCCACAACGATACGTTGCAAATTATTATGTCGACAAATCTCACCTTCTGAATATTAAAACAATCATCTTTGGATACAGACACACGATAACAACAATAATAGCGATCCCACCAAAAACAATCGAAAATAAAAGAGACAACATTGTCACAAGATCGAGTTGCCTCTCTGTAAAAGAAAGACAAAGATAACTCTGATACATTTTAAAGAATGACTGATCTTGGATTCTTTGTCTGACACCTGAGCTGGCGCTGCTCAAACTTCTGGTATGTACACGTGGTATGTAGAGTATATTTGATATAATCTATTCAGAATGTTTAATTACCAAAATGGTTCATTGGATGTTTCGTCATAAATGATTTTGACAGGAATAAAACCTCGAAGATCCTCGAAGACGGATGTGGAACAGCCAATGTGACGTCACACTCTTTCACACCACAGCTTGTTTTCGCGGGAAAAGCATTGGACTGAAAAGTGAGAATTTGATCAAGAAAATGTAATTTGAGTTGAACATTAAATTTCCAGATCAGCATGAGATGTTATGATTTTTGTATTATGTTCTTTTCATTGAAAATGCAGGTATTGATCTATATCGTGACGTACAGTACAGCTACTAGTTAGTACAACTAACTAACATCTAGTAACAGCTTATATGAGCTGTAACAAATATTATTTCTAAAATATTTTCTATAAACAACCCCTAGTCAGGGAAATCCTGGTGCCACCCCTGAAAGTGAGCTACAGAATGTTCTTCTTTCTATTAAAATTTCAAGAATCAGATCCTTAATGTGCTTATAGACGCAATTACACAGACGTTAATCCCTACAATGCAACTATTTCATTTCAGAATGCTATAAATGCAAGAGAAAAGTGCTACTTTATTCTAGATTATTCAATTAAAAATCGTTAAAATTTCATCAGATTATACAAATTATTCAATTTTTTAATTGACAATAATCAATTTCAAAGTTTCCCAATAAAATGTTCCAATAAAAGCATCCCCTGCTACAAATCTATCAAATCAAATCTAACAAATCTATTGAAAACTATCGACAAATCTGTTGAGCTAGGTATGTATAACAAATTATATGCTCAGAAAACTAAGCTTTATTCTCATCAGGTGAAACCGTTTTGAAAAATTCCAAAATCAAATTCGTAGCTTTTCTAGGTCTTTCCAAATGTATACAATGGCCGCAATCATCTAATTCATGTACGGTCCCTTCTGACAACCCATCTTTCAATACTTTTGCACCAGCAACTGGCAAGGTCTACAAAGAGAAATTACATCATATGAGCAAGTAGCAAAGTATTGGAAAACTAAGGCAGTCTTCAAACGCCGTGAATCTCATACGCGAATAAAAACGTTTTAATTTAAATTATCATTTAAACATCATAAAGAAATTTATGTTTGTTTTATCAAAACTCTTTTATCAGTTAATTAATAAGAGACTGAAATGAATTGTATCCTACAAAGGTTTTAAACTTAAGTTATAGAAATTATTATTTCATAGACAGCAGAATACCAAACAGTTGAGCATGATTATTGGACTTTGTTTAGACCTATATTATTTAGAAATGAGTGGAAACGGTAATAAACCTCATAAAAATTTCCATTTTATCCCCAATTCCATGAATTTCATCGAACATTCTCCTGAAAACGCGAATAAAACATTGGCACTATAAAAAGCATGCCCTTAAAAAAATAACTGCAGAGCTCACGCAGCTCCTAGCGAAAACCATCACCGAGCTTCAAGCTTTTGCCGAGCTAGACAAATTGGCTAACCCTTACAAATGTCTTGCTACAGTTTCACACTTTTACTATATCTAGTTAATTTGTTAATTAAAATTTTGATGGGTTTTATTTTCATTTGAATGTTTGTTTAATGAAGATACACACATGAGCTTAATTTCTGTTTCATTAATTCAGAATTAATGTCCATGAACCACCACTACTAATGTGGTTCAAAAGAAATAACAACAAATCATGAACATTGATTGAAGTTTGTGTACTTGGATTACAGTTCATGGACTTTGAATACTGGCTAATAAACTTAGAATGTGTTTGATGAATGATGATTTCTAGTTCATCAATGAATATCTCATGAACATTCATGAACTTGAATAACCATTCATGAACATTCATGATCTTGGATTGCAGTTCATGAATTATGACTTTGACTTCATCAAAGTTCATGAACGTTCATGAACTGTAAGAGTTGATGAACTATATTTTTATAAACTATGCTTTGCAGTTCATGAAGTGTTCACCACATTTCACAGGTCTTGACCATTTACTAGACATTGGTTGTTTGAAAACTCACCCTATCCTGTTTCCCCCATATAACCAATGTTGGGCATTTCACATTCTTCATCGACTTTTGGAGCATGCATCGATTGTCTTCATGAGTAACATCTTTTAGGACTGAAAGATATAAAGTATTATGGAAATAAACAATTTGAAGTGTAGGCCTACAGCATACAATATGAATGAGTTTTGGTGGTTATCTGCTACTAGGTTTAAGAGGGAAGCACAGAATCTCTTCTGTGGCTGAAAAAATTGCCTATGTTAATCCGGCACTGACATCACTTGGTACACGAAATAATACACATTTTCAAAAACGTCATTCATGATTAGACTTCCAGTTTGTATAGCAAAATTTTAAAGCTAATTAGCAAACATCTAATCTAATTCAAGGTAGATATTTATATATTCAAGAAGATGTGATTTAAAGTGCACATGACTTGAATCATTTTCAACAAAAAGGTAAACAAATTCAAGTCACGATTGGTTGGTTTGTACCACGTGTTTAGCAGTTATGTCAAGACAACCCACGATGTTGATGTTACAGACAAAGGTTATGTTACATGATTATTAAAATGATTAAATCACTCTAGTTCGTGGGTTATCGAAATTTAGACCCACTCGTTTTCTAACAACAAACGACAAATCCATATCGTAAACTCGGCAGCCTCGTTTACGATATGAATTTCTCGTTTGTTGTTAGTGAACTCGTGAGTCTAAATTCCAATAACCCACTCACAATAGTGATCTAATCACTCATTACACGGCGAAGAGTAGGGATGCGAATCAACAGTCAAAACGGTAATCAAATATTCGACAATGCATTATTCGATTCGAATATTAATCGAAATCTTTTGTTATATTGTTACCATTCGAGTAGACAATGAAAACACAAACAAAACCTTTTCCACAACTGCAAGAAATGTGTTGAAAACATCAAATTCCACTTAGCTATCTCTACATAGATTTTTAAAAATTTTGAATACATAGATATAACAGTTTGTTCGCTCATTTCGCTTTGACATTAGTTTCGATTAATTGATATTCGATTCGCATCCCTAACGAAGAGCAGTGGAAATTACTTGGACGAAATAAGGAGATATTTAAGTTGAAAGTACCCTATTTTCAACCTTTATCTTTTTAAAACTCATCAGTCGGAAGTCGGAATGAGGAGAGCAATTGCTATAGGGAAAAGAAGTGAAACTGTCAGTATTATAAAAACCTATATCTGCTTCTGCTTGAAATTAAAAGAATTTACATATCACCCAAGTTAGATACGTCTACGCCCTTTCATTTCATGTATTTCTTACTGAATTTCATTTATTTTAAGTAAAAAGAGCCTCAAAGGTGTAGACTAGAAACACATGATTGCCGTACAACATATGTTAAATGATATTAGGCCTACCTTCATGGAAGATGCAACAATTCAATCATATTAATATGTTTGACTTACTTCCACAGGGATAACAACTTTGTATATAAAGGGCAAAGGAAGTATGTCAATCAAGAAAAAGTAGAAAACTTTGAAGTACATTTAATTTGAAAAGGTACCACATCATCCAAATGTCCCTTCCTATTACATTCTACCATATGTTGTTGCAGAGGTGTTATCAGCTACAATCGACAGCTGGAATTGGGACACGGCACAATCATGTAAACGAAAAGACTTCTGTAAAGGAGGGCGGCGTACCTTACATTGCAAAGGTTCATTAATATGCTCTAACAATGGATGCAATTTCTTAAAGATCAATAAAAAAGAAATAAAGTGGATTTCAAAAGAATAAAAATATCACTCCATTGTAAAGCAGATGCCAATACAGTTCCTTGCTCTGCAAGAAAATATGTTGAAAATGACAGATGCAAACATCATCAAAACCTCACCGTTACATATATTGGTACTCATACAGGTGAGCGCAAACCACAAGAGTGCAAACCAGCAGAAGTGGGATAGAGGATATGGTCAGATCAAGGCCAACCATAACACCAACGCAGATACAAATACAAACAGAGCTGCTAAATGGAAGAGATGACAAAAACAACACTGGAGTTCAGCAATATGTCCAGGATTAAGTACCTCCAAAGGACAATTCTGGAAAAGACCCAACCAGGAGGCAATTGCTAATATGAAGGAAGATTTTATAAAAAGGAACATTGACGGAAATTTAATATTAGACATCGGGAAAGATTTGGTAATTCTTTTTTTAACGTCAAAACTTGACATTGGTGTCATGGTCACATTGGGCCTAATTGAAGAGCCAGTAAGTTTGGATGGGTGTGAGGTGAAAGTCACTGTAAGCTATGTCAGCGGTTATACGCCACTGGTTTATATTTAGATTAATTGAACTTTCACAATGGAAGTCTCGGTTTCATGATGACGTCATATGGCAATGATATGATCTCCTTTAATAGAAATTAGCGTAATCCTTATAATAGTAGTCTTTGTAATTATTTAAAATAGAGCCTATTGTATTCCTTATTATAGTCATTTCGTATGTAGTTAAAATAGTAAATATCGTAATGTTCTAAATTGATATATAACATCTCAGCGGAAAATATGATTCGTCATTGGTATTAACTTTAGCCTTTTGTTTTGTAAACTGTATAAAAGTAATAGTATGTTTCTTGTTAGTTAATTAATCAGCAATCAGCCACTAGATACGCTGCCTTAAAGAAGTTTATTATTGTTTACTAGTTTATTTTATGAATATATCAAGAGAGGAGAAAAGAAAAAGTGTTATTTTATCTGTCTTCTTGTCTTGGATTAAAGATTGATCCCGGATTGGTTATATCCGTTAGTAAAACCATTTGGTGAATTCATTCCAATTTATTGTATTGTTTGTATAAACCCAATGTTGGGGGTTGCACTTGGTGGTCAAAGTGAGGTTAGTACAGTCCGTCTCATACTCGTTAATAGTTAAGTCCACGTTCACAAGCGCCCCGTCATATTGGTCCCTAGTCGTACCGAAGATAGAACAGAAAAATAACTCAAGATTTATTATCAAAAAAGATAATAATACATGTGTACTAGTTTGATATTATACTAGTTGCTAGCCACAGAAAAAGTTAAATATGGCAAGCACCTCACAAGAACATCCAACTAGCCCTCAAGAAAATAGTAACAGTAATAATACTGAAAGCGCAAATACTGCAATTACAAATTTGAAATCACAAATAAAATCACGAACAGGAAAAGCAGGAACATTTACAAAAACATGCAACGTTGTTGAAAAGTATATCGGTAATCAAAGATGACTTCTGAGATGGATAGACACAGGAGTTGTTGATGTTACAAAATGTTTATCAAAACCTACTGCAGAATTGAGTGACACCCTTGTCGGTTTAAATCTCAGACTTGATACATTTGACGGTGATCCGCTGAAATATCAAAGTTTCATAACAAGTTTCAGACATCAAATACATGACCGTCAATCTTTTACATCATGCGCGGAAATGGCACACTTATTAAACCATTTATCGGACCCAACAAAATTGGCCGTCGAAGGATTACATGTAGATGATGAAGGATATCTGCAAAGCTTAAAAGTTCTAAAAGAACTATTTGGGGACAAAACTCTTGCCAGCCGAGCGTACATCGATCGAGTAACAAAAGGACCTCAGATTTCATTAAAAGACACAGCAAAAAAAGAGATTTGAGAAAGATATTAAGTTTAAAGAAAACTATACAAAGGTTTTACAAGGTTACATATCAGACGGACATGCTAGCAAAGTGAAGAGTGAAATTATTTACAATTACAACGATCATACTTGATATCTTCCTCATCATGCGGTAACTAATTAATTAATAAACCTGGAAAGTTAAGAGTAGTGTTTGATGCTGCCGCCAGTTACAAAGGTGTTGGTTTGAATGAACAATTATTATCAGGACCTGATTACCTCAATGATTTGTTAGGATGTTTATTGCATTTCCGAAAGGAGCCTGTTGCTTTTCTCGCAGATATCGAGAAGATGTTTCACCAAGTTTATGTTACATCAACTGACCGAGATGCATTCCGATTTCTATGGTGGGACAATGGAGATGTCACAAAACAACCAGATGTCTATCGTATATGAATGTTCATGTATTTGGAGCTATATCATCACTATACTGTGCTCTGACAGCTCTACGTCGCACTGGAGAAGACAATAAAGAACAGTTTGGAACTAAGGTATCAGACATTGTAACAAATAACTTTTACATGGATGATCTATTATTGTCTGTACAGGATACCTCGAGTGCAATTGCTGTTGCAAATGATTTAATAGAAGTACTTCAGAAAGGTGGTTTTCGATTAACAAAATGGGTATCAAACGATGCAAAGGCATTAGAAGCAATTCCACAAAGTGAAGTATCACCAGCATTATTAGACTTGCCTCAAGAAGAGAACATCACAGAAAGAGCACTAGGTGTGAAATGGGAGGTAAAACAAGATAATTTATGCTTTAAAGTATCGAACTTTGAAAAGCCTCTATCAAAGAGAGGTATTCTATCATTTATTAGCACTATATTTAACCCTGATGGAATACTATCACCATTACTTCTAATACCAAAATTAATTATGCGAGACTTATGGGAAAGAAAATTACAATGGGATGATGCACCACCTGAAGATCTACTTACAGCATGGATCAAATGGAAAACGAATCTAGATGCAATCGAAGACGTCCACATATTGAGACATTGAATTATTGGTCCGTCCTTTTTGTGGAAACCTAGAAATCATTTGCCAACCAACACAGAAGTTACTATATTCAACACCCTGATTTAGAAATCAAAAGTTGTGCTACTAACATTTCTTAAGAAGATGAAGTAGAAAACTTGTTAGATGTCCTGATGGCGAGAGACCAATTATGGGTAAGAACGAAAAGAATTGTTGCACGATGTTTTCAATTTATCAACAGTTGCCACAAGGAGACTGGAAGCAATGCAATCACAACGAAATATTTGATGTTTGCAGAAGCAGTTTTAATCAGGAGAGGACAGGAAAAGAGCTACTCCGAGGAAGTTGAGCAATTAAAAAAGAAGAAAAATATTTCAAATCAAAGTAATATATTGAAATTATGTCCAGTGATAAATTGATCTGGTGTCATGTGTTTGGGGAGTCGTTTGAAGTTTGGAGATTTACCAAAAGATGCCAAACAACCAACAATAATCCCAGCTGAGCATTCAACCATCCAATCTCACGAGCAATCATCGTAGAAGCACACAGGAAGTCTCTTCATGGTGGAGTGGTGGAGTTGAGCATATTATGTCAAATATTCGCCAGAGGGATTGAATACCAAAAATTTGTTCTATTGTCAGAAAAATGTCTCTAGATTGTACCACCTGCAGGAAACAACTGGCAACACCAATGCAACAGCTGATGACATCTCTACCAACATCAAGGGTAACAATGTCTCTGCTTTTTGTCAAGGTATAAATTTTTAAAATACGGGTATAAATTATATTGGTCCCTTCTATGTCAAGGTGAAAAGAAGTACAGTGAAACGATGGGAATGTATATTTTCATGTTTCAGCACCCGAGCTGTTCATTTAGAAACTACATCATCACTGGACACAAATCGGTTTATAAACGTCTTAAGGAGGTTTCAAGCTCGCCGTGGAAATCCAAAACATATTTATTCGGATAATGGCACCAACTTTATAGGTGCAGAAAAAGAAATCAAATTAGCAATTAATGAATGGAATCATGATGTTATCGAAAATTATCTTCAACAGGAACATAGTACTTGGCACTTCAATCCGCCAGCGGCTCCGCATATGGGCGGGGTCTGGGAGAGGATTATTCAATCTGTAAAGAAATCTCTCCGAGCAATTCTCAACAAACAAATCGTGGACCCTGAGACGTTCGACACTGTTATTGTTGAAATCGAGGGAATATTGAATTCAAGACCACTGACACACTGTTCAGATGATCCAAAAGATTTAGAGCCACTGACACCAAACCATTTTCTACTACAGAAGTCATCTCCGTCTCTACCACCTGGCAAGTTCCGTGGATCTGACGTTCTACTCCGAAAGAATTGGTGTCGTGCACAAGCACTTGAAAATTCATTCTGGCAACGTTGGCAAAGAGAATATTTATCAACATTGGCCAACAGAAGCAAGTGGTTAAAAAAAAGACGTTTTGTTCAAACTGACAATCTGGTTCTGGTTGTAGATAACAATGCCCTCATGGTGCTTGGAAAGTTGGCCGTGTCCTCAAGACGATGCCCCGCGCCGATGAATCCATCCGTTCCGTTCTCGTAAAGACTGGATCCGGTGATTTGCTTCGACCGATAGTAAAGTTATGCCTCCTAGAAGGAAGTGAGTGAGCCTATCAATGACGGCACACTCACCAAGGGGATTGTCAGCGGTTATACATCACTGGTTTATATTTAGATTGATTAAACTTTCACAATGGAATTGTAACCAGAAATGCGATACGAATGCAAGGAATAAAAATCACCATTGAGAAAGGCATTCCAGAATTTCGAGGGACCGCTAGTTGGTGTTCGAAATTTATGTTAAGAAACAAACTTTGCATCCGTTTCAAAACCAAATTACCACAAGACTTAGAATCAAAAGTTACAAATTTTCCATCTTATGTTATAAAGAAAAGACAATTGCATAATGATGATTTATCCTGCATTGGCAATATGGATGAAACTCCTGTTTTACTTGATATGCCAACCAATAGAACTGTTAACTTGGTTGACCAAAAGACTGTAGAAGTCAGAACCACCGGTCATGAGAAAAGCTGTTTTACTGTTGTTTTGGCTTGTTTCGCAGATGGTACGAAATTGAAACCAATGTTTGATTTTCAAACGGAAAACAATGCTAAAATTAAAATTCCCAACAGGTGTTGTTGTTCACGTCCAAGAAAACGGATGGATGGACGAGGATGGCATGAAAGTGTGGATTGATAAAGTATAGCGCGTACGCCCAGGAGGATTGATAAAGAAGAAAATATGAGGGCTACACCTATATACCTTATTGCACAATGGGTCCTTGATTGCTGGAATGATCTTCCTACTTCAATGGTCACTCGTTCTTTCAAAAAATGTGGAATTTCCAATGCTATGGATGGCACAGAAGATGATGTATTGTGGGATGATGATAGTAACGAAGGTAACAAATAACACACCTGAGGAAAAAAATATTTATGACATTAATTTATCACCTGAAGAAACGCTAGAACTATTTGGTGAAAGTGACACTGAGAGTGATTTTGAAGGATTTTGTGACAATGAATTATATTAGCTTAGTTTTACGCAAAAGAAAAGTTAAAACATTTTTATTTGTTATTGTTTGATTTGTACAATCAAATATATTATTTTAACATAAAATATGACTATTGTTTTTCTCTAATACTAGAATTTTGCTTCAAAAACGGAAGGTCGACTTATATGTTATATCATAGATGCTACCAAATCCATTGGAAAAGGATAGGATCCATCTTGCTGTGTTGGCGATGTAGGAGGAGCATTGTGGTAGGAATGGTGCAAAGCAAAGGGGAACGAAATAAAAAATAGAACGGTATCATGACGTATGACGTAATGTAATGTCCCGTCCTGATTATGGGACAATGTTTTAATTTTGAAATATATGTCATGGCGCAGTTGATTATTTAACCTTTGACCAATTGAAATTACAATTTACTCACCTTCAACATTGTCAAGGCAATAAATACTGGCAAATCCCCACAACAATAGTGTACATCACACCATAACCACAATTTATCATTCAAAAACATTGCATTTACATAACAACAGGGGTAACACGCCCGCCCAGGTAAGTAGAACAATTACAACTCTTGCTTACAGTTACAGCCACAACAACCTGTACTATTGTTTCTTGGCTACCGCATCTCCATCGACACACAGGACTTATCTACTGTATAGTACCCCCAAAGCTTCACAAGTTGAACCTTTAATTGAAGTTTAAAATGGAAACAAAGTCAACCCAACAGCAACTTTTAACAACACACTGATTTTCGAAAATCCAACATGGCGGACAGTGAATACGATCCATACTATTTTATCCCAAAAGGGGACCCCCCTTTCGATTCAGACACTGATGCAGCTATCCAAGCAGCAAAAACTGATGCTGCTAACACTACCAACAGAGAAACCGTGAAAAAGCCGTTAAATTACTATGAAAAAACCGTGAAAATGTCAAAAACCGTGAAAAATACGTGAATTGGGCTTCATCATTTTTGTCTGTATGTTTACTTGGCCGTGAAAATTCCGTGAAAATGTTAATGTTTCGTTCAAGACCGTTATAATACCGTGATATCATAACTATTCTCAAAATCCTCACCGTGAAAATAGCGTTAAAAATCTTTAGAAATATTTCACGGACAGCTTGAGTAGAACATTGGAGAAAAAGATCGCGGTAAATGTTGAAGTTAAAATCGTGTAGTGAAAATTGAAATCATTACAAATTTACCGTTTTAATAATATCAAATAAAAGTACTGATAGATTACCTTTAAGATATAACATCAATGACTTGATCATTATTTGCGCAATATAATTTATATAAAGCACATCACAATCTTGCATTCTATCCTTACAGTAATTTTAATGAATACAGATGTAGATTTTCCATCACAGTGGAAATGCTGAGAAGATAATGTTGACGAAAGAGATCTTTTTTCTCAATATAGTTGTTCCACAATGTGAAAATGTTTACAGAGCATTAATTCTCAAATCGAAATATAGATTAGTAGGACGTCAGGAATTATCGTTTGTGTACTCGCCAGACTGAAGTTACTCTAAAAACAGTACAAGTATATCGTACTTCAAAACTTACCCGATTTCATTTTCATTTATTTATATATGTACATGGGCGGACAACGGAATAGAGATTTCGATTCGACCAGTAACAAATATCCTTCAGTCAAAGAAGAACTGCGTATTGCGAACCAGAGAACAGAGACAAAATCAACAACACAATAACTACAATATATTTAAAATTAACAAGGAAAATAAAGGGGTAAACTCTTGAATAATAATATAAAATAATTCAAAAAGTAGGGTTAGCGATATTAATTAATTTAAACCACGTTTTACGTAGTGTACGTTTGTTAAAGTCAACCAACGTTGAATGCCTGTCAATAGATGTTGTTGACTTCATTGACTTTATTTAATTTGATACACATACTGTTCTCTTGTATTTCCACATCATGTGACGACATAAATTGTGCTTCAGTGACGTCATTAAGGATTTATATATTTATATATGTACATGGGCGGACAACGGAGTAGAGAGTTCAATTCGACCAGCTACAAATATCCTTCAGTCAAAGAAGAATTGGGTAATGCAAAGCAGAGACAGATCAACTATACATGATAACTACGAGATAATATTAAATATATCGTATACTAGACATTATAAATGATGATAACCTGCATATGATAATACAAACTATTGTGCGATATCGTGCAGTTAAAAGTACGTCCCCTATATTAATATCTTGATATTGATACGAAAAGCTTATGGAAACTCAAAGAATAGGTATAATCAAACAAATGAAACAAGACATAGCCTAAAGCTGAGGTTAGATACATTATATATAACAGTGAAACATGTTCCCAATGTCATACCTAATTTGTCTAGGGTAATTCAAAATTGATATTGAAATGGGCCACATCGATTTGCACTGAGATGGGTTTTGGAAGGGGTCAATACCATCCGTGGAAAATAATATAGACAGGCCCCTTGGATCTCCATTAAAGTAACCATTTTCAGAATATAAGTCTTTCCACCTGGAAGTATGATGAACATCACTTATATGCTCATCAGTATCGACTACCTCGTTGTGACTTTGTAACAGTTTCGGTAATTTATAGTTGGCGTAATACCATCGATGTATCTCGGTTGGTGACACTCTGAGCACTTCAGATCCGTACTTGGTTCAAATACTATACAATCATTAATACAAATGTCATACGTTACCAATTTTACAATAAAGTCATCAACGAGGCTTAAAGCTCTTCGAAATGTATCTGGCATATGATTCGGTTGTGGATATGAAGCCTTGAGATGTTTCATCAGTTCTGAAAATGCGTCTTTGCTTATGCTTGGATGTGACGAGAACCACAGCATATAAAATGCCATTTCCTCAAGTACAGTGTGTCTGCTAGAGTCGCAATTTTCCAATTGAAGGAGATGTCTATGTCTTCATCAGTTACAATAGAATTATCGTCGCACTGATTATGCACATTCAAATATTCATTAACGTCAATGTCTTCTCCTTGGATACTGCTTGCATTACTATCTCCATCATTGTCATCATCATTATCATCAACTGGCTGGCACGGCGAATCAGCATTTTCAATTTCAATTATATTTATTACACTATTAAGATCGTCATTACCGTTTTCTACTGATATTTCATTATTAATTGGATGCTCTATCTCTGAATAATCATTCGCTTCATATGATAATCCAAAATGGGCAATATGTTTCCTTCTCCTCTTTGCAGAAGTAATTTCGACTTCATAACGACAAAGATTACACGGACATAGCGATGACATATCTTCAAATGATTGAGTCTAATCTAACGGTTTTAACTAATGTCACTAAGCATTTTTTTCATCCAGTGAAAAAGCGCGAAAATCGAACCACGTTATATGACATGCGGTTGTCAAGGTTATGTCTCTGTAATGATTTTTTTTCAGCTTAAAGATTTCAGGTCAAAGGTTTTGAATGTATGGTTTTTTTAATTATTATTGTAAGTATTATTCAAAATTCAAGACGCAACACTAGTTTAAACAATGGATTCTAAACTTGACGAATTTTTAAATCAAGTAAGCGCTTCACACTTGAAAGAAATTTTAATTGCTAATCAGGTATGGAAACATTATGTATTATCCTTTGTCTTTTCAGTCTAGACAATAATACCGATAGAATGAAGAAGTCTTCAATATCTTCAATATTCAATTTGAAATAGATTTTCTGTATTACATTTCAGTTCAATACGTGGGAGAGGTTCATTAATTTAGCCAGTCATAAAGTATTTATAGAGAAATTATCATTGTCACCGGCCGAAGAGCTTGATTTAATAGTTGCCTTAGAAAAAGTTTCGGAAGGGGCTTTAGTCTCTTCCATCCAAACAACAGGTGATATTTTTAACGTAAATAATTGATTAACACTATAACAGGCTGTATTAACTTGGTCATTAACTTGATATGCAGGATTAGGCGTCAAAGCAAGAAGGCGAAAAGATAAAGATACAAGTGAGCAGAAAAAGTTCAAGGTAAGCAATGCAATATCTAATTCCAAAAAATTCATTAGATCAGATTATCTAAAACAAGTTCCACTTTTATCTGTCATCTAATTACAGTACCTGGTGAGGGAAGCAGCAAAACGTTCCGCAACAAAGCGTTATGCTTTAAAGAAGTGGAGAAAAGAGGCTTAAAGACTAGATTTCACGCGGAGATACTTCATTCATTTTACAATGTACCAATCATATTCAAACATGCCCTGGGATATATCAAACAAAATTAATTCGTTTCGTTTATTTAGATGTTTAATCGTAACCCCGAATTTAAGGAACACGCTGATACCATTGACAAGCATTTGGCAGAAGCACTGTCAAACAGACGCCAATATTTAAACAGGTAGGTAAGGCTGGAATTACGATCCATATACCGATCATAGATTTGCATCCGCTATTCCAAGTTTGTAACTTTCAAAACGTTGTTAATATGCAGCAAAAATCCACATCTGAAAGAGCACTAGAAGATATTGAACCTTGTCCAACATCAAGGTAATTGTGCGATTCTTCTATTACATATATCTAAATATTATATATTATACATACCAATGTTTAATTTACATGTATTAATTCGTTGCAGATCAGAAATCGTATCAAAAGAGAATGCGATTACAAATCGCTTTCTAGGGTGAGACGTCGATGTTTAAAATATATAATTGTTTATTCAATTACTAACAATGTATAGGCTAATAGAAAATATTGTCAAAGATGGAAACTTTAACTGCAGATATCATAGCCAATAAAAATTAGTTTATAGACTATGAACATACCATACACATGCAGCTAGTAGTGTCTCATTTGAATGCGGGCTTTATATAATAGTATATAGTTAAGTTTGGCGGTTGTCTCGTTGTACGTTCTTGTGTACTTTTACGTTCTGATATGATTAGTGTACTGTATAGACTACATTTACTTTCAGGTTCACACTCATATTAACCCACAATGAAGAAGAGATTGGGAGGGCAGTCCTTTCGGAAATCTGTGATGGTGAGTCCAAGTGCATACAGACTCTGATCAAAACGAGACTTTGGAAGGTCAACTAAAACTTATTACAAATTACTTCAAAATTCATCAGAATTTGTTATGGTTAAGAGTCACGGCATAATTATAAATATTTATGTAATTACTTCTATTTCAAATTTTGTCAATTGCATTTCTTAGAGGTAAATTAAATGCCATTTTAAGCTGTGTCAATATTTTATATTGTAATAGAAAAAAGGCTGCTTTTTTTAGTTTTACACCAATTCTAACTGATTTTCAAGCAATGGATATGAAATTTTATTATATATTTTGGATATTACACTCAGTCCAATCAAATAATTGCTTAATAATATGATTGCTTTCGTAGTCAAAATTTAGTATCAAAAGCTGAAGTATGATACTGTATGTCTGTATAATATTCAGCATAACAAAATTAATTATCGTTGTTATGCATCTTCATAATAATACAAATAAACACAAAAATGGTATAAATCATAAGATCAATATCACAACAGTTATCATATTTATTAATGTTAGCTATGCTTATACGTACGATGCTTACTCGGTCTATTCTCCTATTCAGACATGTACGCCATGGTTGTATTGAAAGCAAAGAATCCATCAAGTACTAAAACAATTGAGCTTCACGGGAAATCGGAAAAGGGAAATTTATTTTTCAAGGATGCACCCGTAAGTATATCATTTTGTGTTGTTTACCAGCTAAAGTGTGGGCGATTGTAGATTATTGCATGAGATGAGTTATGTGGTAGGCGTCCGAGTTATTTACAGAAGTTACAATAGCGGTGATGAATACGCACTGGTTACCATAAAACTCAAAATAAGAGAAGCGCTCACGTTGCGAAGTTCGGCAGTTATAAAGTCTACGTGAATTGGACATCATATTTATAAAATATCAAGCGCTTAGGGGATGGAGATCGACCTTTTTTCAAATAGTTCCATGTATTCTGTATAATTTTGAATAACAACGTTATTGAATCTATCTTTTCAGATTAAAGACAAATTTAAATGGAAGTTGGCTAAATTGAAAATACCAATTAAATTTTCAAGTCAAGCTAAATCTCCAACTCCTTTACATGAAGTCCCTCAAGTTATGTCCAACGAAGGAAAAAGGCAGAGAAAAAAGAAAATTATTTATAATATTTGAAAAATATATTACAATTATTTATATTAATTGTAGCCTAATTGTTAATTAATATTGATTATTTTTCTATTAATTTTACAATATAATTATTTTCCTGTATTCGCGATGCCTGTTCTCGATTTATCGTTTCGATCTGATGTGATACGAACTGCGTCAAGCGGTTATATTATAGGGCATATTTATTGCGACAAATTAAAAGTCGCGCGGGTTATGAAAATGGGAAGAAATATTGCCTTCACTTTGTCAGTACGTTTCACGGCTCAATCACGATGTTTTCACGGTTCTTTCACGGATATTTTGGTATTAGTTTCATGATGATTTCACGGTTTTTTCACCTTTATTCACGGCATTTTCACGGTTTATTGCGCCGTGAAAAAGGGCCCAAATAACGTCTTTTTCACGGTTTGTAAAAACGTTAAAAAAACGTTATATTTTCACGGCTTTTTTCACGGTTTTTCGGTTGGTAGTGTAACAAGCTCACACTCTCTGCATTCAGACGAGGATTAAGCACTGAAACACTACGCCTGCTTCAGCACAATGAAAATGATGTAAATGCCTACCTAAAAGACTTGGAGGCAGCAGTGAACAAAGGAACCACACAGTGGGTGTATCACAAGATATCAACATGAAAATGAGACTATAGACATGTTTATGGTCCACCTTAGGGAAATAGGTCGAAAGTGTAATTTCGCAAATTTAGAGGACAACCTCATCAACCAATTAATGGTGGGCACAGGCGATGAATACAGTCAACAAAGGCTTCTCGCTCTTGGAAATGAAACCACCCTAGCCGACGCCCTAAAGCTAACTCTATTCGAAGAATCAGCCAAACGGGATCAGCGAGCTGTGAAACCCAACCCTGCTAATATCACCAGAACTGTTAGTACATACAAACAGATACACTTGCACTATGCGGTTTACATTAAATTTTCTATTTATAATATTACACAATTTAATTTTCTTTCTACAGGGAAAGTTTCCATTTAAAATTTGATAAAGATTTTGCCATGACAATGTCTTGGGGGAGAGTATTCCAATGTCGAATAACGCGATTAAAATAAAAATTGTAACGTACATCGCATTTTGAGAGGTCAATGCGATAAACTAAATTATGGCTCCTAGTTGTGTTAGTGGCCTTGAGGATCATACCCTCTGGTAATTCCATGTGAGTTTTTCTATATATAATTTTGTAAAACAGGCAGAGATCTAAATATAAACGCCTGCTAGCCAGGGTTGTCAAATTAAGATTTTTTAATCGTTCGTCATATGATGATTCGTTGTCGTCAAAACCCCGAAGAAAGACCTTCTTTGTGAATCTCCGTTGAACATTTTCAATTGTATTTATATCTTTTTTCAAGTAAGGTGAATAAATAGAAGACGCATACTCCAAAATAGGGCGTACATAAACAAGAAAAGCTTTCATAAGATGGGTTGCATCATTCCAGTTCAAAGTTTTCAGGATATAATTTGTCAAACAATAGGCTTTACAAGTGATAATCTTACAATGTGTAGAAAACTTAAGGTCAGAAGTAATATGTATACCAAGATCACGAACAGATGAAGTAACGTTAGATGTAGAACAATCAAGCATACGGTAAATAGTATTTGGGTTTCTGTTTCCAATGTGGAGAGTAGAGCATTTTTCAAACGCAACTCGAAGCTGGCAGGTTTCCGCCCATTCAATAAAATCTTTGATAGCACTTTGGAACAAATCAATGTCCTTGTAATATTGACTATCAAGGTTGTAGATTGAATATAGTTTCATGCCGTCAGCAAATATAGTTTGCATTTGGCAAAAGGAAAATTTTCAGGGGCATCATTTATGTACACCAAAAACAAAAGAGGTCCAAGTACAGAAAAAAAACGACCAGATTGTGGCATCCCCAATAAAATGCAACAAATTTGGCCATGCATCACTATTGCAACCACATTTCAGGCATCGTTCTTCATTTGCCATTTGAGATAGGATCATTCTTCATGACCCAAGACTCTTCATTCCCCAACCGCTTCGAAAGACTATCCTTAACTTGCTTCATGCTGTTTCCCTATGGGAAACGAAGACCCTGGAGCAAATGCGTGGCACTGTCTGGTGGCCAACTGCAACCAACGATACACTACAGACCATCTGCCGCTGTCAACCATGCCAAGAACATCTCCCATCACATCCACATGAGGTCAAGCAGCACAACCTTACTGCCACTCGACCATTCCAGAAGGTTCACAGGGATCTATTTGAGTATGGTGGGACTACATGGTCCACTTTAGCAGACGAATATACAGGTTGCGCAGGAATATACGCCTCTGCTGTCCAGGACTTCTTGAAGGATTGGGGAGTATACTTGGACCCTTCCTCAACTTCCTCTCCCTGTCTCTCCACTACTAATGGCCGAGCTGAAGCAGCAGTGAAGGCCATGAAAAAATTGTGCGCGGATCTTATGACCCACACACGCCCACAGCGCTCGACGGCTCTATTGATGGACTTATTGCTTATCGCAATACACCGAAGTATGGAGGCCACTCACCTGCCCAGCTTCTTAGGGGACATCCTCTTCGTGAACGACTGCCCGTACATCATTCTGCCTACTACCCGAAATGAACCAAAACTATGCTGGAGCTTGATGAAATTACAGAAACGAGAAAACTCTCGTTAGACGTACACTATGATCAACATTCAAAAGCCCTTCAACCTCTTGCAGTCGGTACCTCTGTGGTCATCCAACACTATGCCACTAAAAACTGGACTATTCCGGGATCCATCATGGAGGTCCCTCCTCTATACGAATACTTTATCAAGACATCCAGTGGCCGAATTTTGCAACGAAACCGATGACTCCTCCGCATTCGACATGCTACCTATGCAGCACCCTCGTCCATACCACATGCCAACGAAACCCCATCCAATGTGATCTTGCCTGCATATGTCACTCTACCAGCTCTAGCAGAAATCCCATCACCCCCTCCTTCACAACCAACATCATTACCAGCCCCCTGCACCAGTGGACGCATTGCTCATGCTAATCTCTGCTACAACGGCGACAAATAGAGACATCACAAGCATTTACTACAATGGAGACGACAGAATACAAGCACCACAAGCATTTACTACGATGGAGAAGTCAACAAACAGACGGATATAAACATTTAATAAAATAAACAATAACTACCACATAATAACATGTTCTAGTCCATTCATGTTACATTTAACTTTAGAATATACCATTGACCCATTTCACAAAATATGTATTTAACATCCTGAAAAATCCACTATTTTACGATTGGAATGATGTAATGTCAACTCTGTCAAGGGGGTATGACGTAATGTAATGTCCCATCCTGATTATGGGACAATGTTTTGATTTTGAAATATATGTCATATCAGATACCTTTCATTGCAACCAAGATGTCAACAGATATGTGAGGTATTTTAAAACATCAAAGGATGGGGACAAATTCAAGAAAATAACACAATATATTATGCAAGCAGCAACAGCAGTATCAGACCAAGCATAATGAAGCATTAGAAAACAAATTATTACTACTAATAAAAAACAAAGGCAGCGATAAAAAAGCTGACAAACTTTAAGAACTGGTGGAGGAGAAGGAGGAGAAGGTTGAAAAAATGGTGCAGAACAGAATCACAAGCAACGGTATCATTGGCAGAAGTATCCAATGCCAAACCAATAAATATGTCAGGGTATCGAAAGAAATTGTTAGAATTTGTCACCATTGGATGCACAGCTGCATTAGTAGAAACTGCACCAATTAAAGACAAGCTGTTGGATTAAAAGCAGTAGGTACAGGACCAGCAGAAGTCCAGAAAGAAGAAGAAAGTGAGAGGAAAATGTTGGCAGAAAATTGTGGCAGATTCGATCAGTTGCAATTAATCATAGACAGTAATATCATGCAGTATAGAGCTTTCATTGACATAGATGACATTGAAAATGCAAAAATTGATTGTCGGGTTAATGTTAGCGACACTCATTGCTCTGACTTTTTTTTTTTTTAAGAAAACAGTGGAGGGAGTCACACTAGATATTCTATTTTATGCAGGGACAACATAAAATGTTTCTTTTAAAATCTTGGATACAATGACTGACAGAAAATATTCATACGGACATTTACGATCTAAGCGTAACAGTCGGCATTTCAAAGCTAATGCTGTAATGATTAAATAATAAGAGAAGCCGTCTGACCGCCTGCCCGTTGTTTTGGACACTTCACACCACGTGGTAATTTGAGATTGCTGTCGTCAATGTTTAGTCATGCTTGTTGACTGTGCGAAATGGGAATGGCAGTTCATTTGGCCTCGTTGTTTAGAATATTATCTGTCGGGTTAATGTTAGCGACATTTATCTCTCTGATTATAAGAAGTCAGAAAAGAAATTAATAAACAACAAAAAACACAAAATGACTTTATTTTTATTTGTAAGAAAACAGTGGAGGGAGTCACACTAAATATTTTATTTTACGAAGGGACAACATAAATTTTTCTTTTAAAATCTTGGATTCAATGGGGTACCTTGTGTTATCGGTGAATCGGTGGTGTGCTCTTTGGATTCATGCAGAAAATACTGCAGCCATGCAATGTGGGTATTGCATAATGTATTTGGGTTAGAAAAGAGCACTCCGGTGCTGCATAAGTTAAAATTTACAAAAGAGTGAGTGGAGTTCACTTATTGAAGAATTGTCTGGTAATGTTACTATACAAGACTTATATAGCTATACAGACATAAATCAACAATTAAAAGTCTGCAAAAAAGATTACATCAAGGGAAAGCCATTGTGCTAATTGCTCCCATACTATCAATAAAGGAGACGTTTAAGTATCAACTGATGGCCCATACAAAACAGCCAGTAGGTATTGAGTCAAAAGAATATATTTTTTCTGCCTGAAGTTAAAATGCATCTCAACAATACCACGTAATAGTTACATAAAAATGTATCCTGATATACTTCTTTTATATGACAATCAATTAGATGCAGATGAAAAGAAATTGCGCAATTAAATTTTACAAGACTTCGCTAGATTATTTGTTTTAAGTATTTTCTACATATGGTTGAAATAAAAAGTATCATTGCGAAAAACAGTTCAGGAGTTCATGAACAGTTCATAAACGTTAATTGGCCCTAATTTTCATGAACTGTTCACATGAACCCGTGCGGAAAGTTCATGAACGTTAATTGGCCCCAATTTTCATGGCCTGTTCACATGAACCCACACGGAAAGTTCATGAACAGTTCATGAACGTTAATTGGCTCCAATTTTCATGAACTGTTCACATGAACCCATACGGAAAGTTCATGAAGAGTTCATGAACGTTAAGCGGCTCCAATTTTCATGAACTGTTCACATGAACCCACACGGAAAGTTCATGAACAGTTCTTGAACGTTAATTGGCCCCAATTTTCATGAACTCACATGAGGGCGATTCAATCAGAAGTTAAACCAAAAATTTTACAAGCGTCAAAAATAAAGCAAGGAATTCAGACAAAAATCAATTGTTTTCTCTAAATTAGATACTTTTACCATCATTATATATATGTTTGATTGAGATTACAGACTTCGATGTAGATAAAATTAATGTTTTAGAGAGAGCGTCGAGTTGGCCGCTTATGAATTATGAAAACAACAACAAACTTAACCTTGAAATCTCGCATTTTTCCTTTCATGATTTTCTAACAAAACTGACATCAATCAATATGAATTCACTTGTTCTGTATTATTAAGTAGTAAAAATAAAGAATAATGAGTGTATTTTACGTTGAAATTATATAAATGTTTCGATCACTTCGGACCGCTGTCAGTCAGACACGAAAAAGTCCTAAATGTTTTGTTTACTCCACAGCGTGACACTTGATCGCTAAGTCCTTTCGTATGCAAAACAGAAAATACCAAATTTGCATATTTTGGGGAAATATTGCTCTTTTCTTCAACGCCATCCTTTAAATCTGCGTATCTGACTGAAAGAAAATATTCATACGGACAGTTACGATCTAAGCGCAACAGTCAGCATTTCAAAGCTAATGCCGCAAAGATCATATAATCAAAGAAGCTGTGTGACCGCCTGCCTGTTGTTTTGGCCACTTCACGCCACGTGGTAATTTGAGGTCGCTGTCGTCAAAATTTAATAATGCGTGTTGACTGTTTTATCGCATGCGAAATGGGAATGGCAGTTCACTTGACCTTGTTGTTCAGAATATTATCTGTATGTGTGTTACATTTCGAACAAAAAGAACAGCCATTTTTTTTTTTACATGATGATTATAGATTTGAAAGGAATATATAAATGTTTAAATAAAAGTGTATTACTTGTGTTTTATGTCAAGTTGTGTCAGTCAGACACAAACTGCTTCGGAGAGGTTAGTCAGACACAAGAAACATTTGTTTATTGCCTTACTGTATTAGCGCGAATATAAGTCAACCTCTAATTTTCACGTCAAAAAACTTGGAAAATGTAAAGTGCAAGTATAAGTTGACCCAAAATTTGTAATGTAAACAAAGACACAAGTAAACAAAATCATCACAATATTGTAAATTTTTGGATAAATCAAGCACTAATATTTCTTGAAACATAAATTTGTACAAAAGTAAGACATAAACCGTAATAATATTTACAAGAAACAAAAAGTCAAGTTATTTAAGATATTATTATTATTGTTCGTATAGTTGTTAATCAATATAGTTCATCAGCCCGAAAACCTTCAAACTCTTCTTCATCATCAGTAGCAAATAGTTCATTAATTTCTCCTTGAGTTAAATCACATTCATACACATCATCTTCTTCGTCTGAAACTAAAGCATCATCGTCTTCATCACCACTATTATACAACATATCATCTTCGGTACCATTTAACGCGTATGAAATACCACATTTTTGAATGATCGCTGCACCATCATCTAGATCATTCCAACACTCAAACACCCACTCACTAATAATGTCCAATGGTGCAGCTTTCATGTTACCTCCTTTGGTGCATTCTTTGTCACATCCAGCATCAATGACATTCATTTTTTCTGAGGCGATCCTTGAATGATTTATTTAGACAAACATCCAAGGGCTGTACTAAGCTGGTCAGGCCACCTGGTATCACAGCGACGTTAGTGTTTCCTCTCCATAGTTTTTGAACAATATCGTCCAGCAGATGAGCACTGAACGAGACCTGTACCAGTAAAGATTTCGTCTTCGACAGGCCACCGTCGTTTCTCCCAAACCTTTTCGTTCCACACTTTCATTCCAGCCTCATCCATCCACCCTTTCTCCTGGACATGAATAACAACGCCAGGTGGAAATTTTAGTTTAGGAATTGTTTTTCGCATGAAAATAATCATTGGCTTTAGCTTTGTACCGTCGGCTAAACAACATAAAACCACACTAAATCGTTTTTTCTCGTGGCCAGTTGTTTTCACAAGGACAGTTTTCTCGCCAATTTGGTTAACAGTTCGATTTGTAGGCATGTCTAGCCAAACTGGTGTTTCGTCCATATTACCAATACATTGTAAATTGTAATTGTATTGATTACGATTCTTAATAATGTACGATTGGAAAGAAGTAATTTTATCAACCAAATCCTCAGGAAGCTTTTGAGATATTTTTGTTTTCACTCTCAGCGATAAATTATTTCTTTTCATGAAGCGACGACACCAACCCATCGTTCTACGGAAGTTAATGATTCCTAGGCTTTTAGCACGTTGGATAGCTTGTAGACATATTGCACCTCGTGAAATTACAAGATTGCCGTTTCTTGGTGATCCACAGGATTTAAGCTGCTTTGAGTTCTGGCCATCTGCCTGTCAAACAACGCAAACTCTTCTTCTTAGGTGGCATTTTTGCTAGATTTGATTTTTGCATTCGCCAGTCTCTAACAAGTTTTTCATTTACAGAAAACTCTCTGCTAGCAGCACAGTTGTTTGATTATTCAGCACAAGCAACTACTTTCAACTTAAATGATACAGTGTAACTTGATCTTGTTGGTGCCATTGTGTGTAAATATTTGATAATAGTGTTGCTGAACTCAGGCAGGGAGTAAACAAATTTTGTAAATCTCGCTATTTATGCAAACAAATAGGTGGCATATATTTATTCAAAAGGTGTTTAGAAAAGATCATGTATTTACCGATCTATTTTCGTTTTCAAGTAAAAGGTGTTTTGAATAGGACAGACGTAACTACAGACAACGGGGAAGTCACAGGGGTCTCAATGGGAGGTGCCAAAGTGAAGTGTTGATATTTTAGTTACGTAAGCTATTTGTAGGCATTGTTCTATTGTTTTATCACACGTGTTGCGACCAAAAAATAATGTAAATATGCGGTCGCGAAAATAAGTCAAGGGGCTGTTTTGGATCATATATTTTACGAAAAAAAGGTTGACTTATAGTCGCTCCAATATGGTAGGCCTATATATTTTGAAAGTAATTAATAAAATGAATAATATTTGTGAAGTATAATATCTTAAGAACATGATGAGTGTGATTTTATTCTTCTTTATGCCAACATCTCCAATTGGCAAAATGGGGAGCGTCCGTGTCAGTCAGACACAGACCATAAACTTGCTGTAATTTATTTATATTTTGAATTATTGTGAATATTTTTACTTTGTGGGATTTCTTTTGCCACTCTTTATTTGTAAAAAATAATCATTGATCAAACTTTGGGTGGATGTTAATGCCCTATTCGAAAATATCTTCCGATGCGTCAGTAAGACACAATGGAATTGCCCAGTTCATTAACGTTGTTAAACGGCCCCAATTTTCATAAACTGTTCACATGAACCCACTTGGAAAGTTCATGAACGGTTCATGATTGTTTAATTGGCCCCAACTTTCATAAACTGTTCACACGAACCTACACGGAAAGTTCATGAACAGTTCATAAAAATTAGGACAATTTAACGTTCATGAACTATTCATGAACTCCTGAACTGTTTTTTGCAGGAGTAGGCTATGTTTTTTAGAATGAAACGTTCAACTATTGGGTTGTTGTTATGGACAGATGATATATAGAGCTCTGTTGTGAGAGCATCACGTTCACGTCATAATCAGAAATTAGACTCTTGACATCCTTTGAATATCCATGTTTTAAAATTGAAAACAATCAATTTTTCAAACGTTTCTTTCTAAAAAACATAACCTACTTATGCATTTCAACCATATGTAGAAAATACTTAAAACAAATAATCTAGCCATTTACAATTACAAATTGAGGTAGCTATACAGTTTGAGTTTTTATTAAGAAATTTAAATTACCTATTGTGAAACTATGCAATGGAATGAAGCACTAGCAGACTTCATTATATTCAAAGCTATATTATATAGTTAATTAAGTATTTGTTTTTCATTAGCATCAAAGTCATGATGTATAAAAATTAAATTCTATACTTTTACTTAATTGACCCTCAGCCTTTCAGAATCTGACTGACTTTGAATAAGTATAACACAGAGCGTTACCTAGTAATAGGCATGGCAATCCTGACTTCTACGGTATCAAAATCGTGTTTACGTTTTAGGAATTTTAATTGGTGTTAACAACCCACCTTTCCGAAAACATTGACGCGCTTGTAGACATCACATGTCTGTCAGCTACAACCCATTTGCTGCTGAAAAGTACCTCGTTTTCAAGCTTTGTATGTTATTAATTATCCGTCCTCCGGTTATAGCTTGAAAAAAGCCGGTTTTTATGTTTTTCAACTTTAAATGTCTCTCATACAAAAACGGGCGATACAATTCATTTCATTTCTTAGTATGTCATAGTCAAACGTGTATCGAAGTGATTTAAAAAAACTACATAAAAAAATATCAAGTCTATATTTAGAAACAGCCATTTAAGTTGACCTCGGTGTGATTTCACCTCTTTTCAGATTTTGAAAAAAGCCGGTTTTCTACTTTTTTTCACTTTAAATGTCTCTCATACTAAAACGGGCATTACAATTCATTTCATTTCTTAGTATGTCATAGTCAAACGTGTATCGAAGTGATTTAAAAAAACTATATGAAAAAATATCAAGTCTATATTTAGAAACAGCCATTTAAGTTGAACTAAGTGTGATTTCACCTCTTTTCAGATTTTGAAAAAGGCCGGTTTTCTAGTTTCTCAAGTTTAAATATTTCTCATACTAAAACGGGCGATACAATTCATTTCATTTCTTAGTATGTCATAGTCAAACGTGTATCGAAGTGATTTAAAAAAACTAGATGGAAAAATATCAAGTCTATATTTAGAAACAGCCATTTAAGTTGACCTAAGTGTGATTTCACGTCTTTTCAGATTTTGAAAAAGGCCGGTTTTCTACTTTCTCAAGTTTAATTATTTCTCATACTAAAACGGGCGATACAATTCACTTCATTTCTTAGTATGTCATAGTCAAACGTGTATCGAAGTGATTTAAAAAAACTAGATTGAAAAATATCAAGTCTATATTTAGAAACAACCATTTAAGTTGACCTCGGTGTGATTTCACCTCTTTTCAGATTTTGAAAAAAGCCGGTTTTCTACTTTTTTTCACTTTAAATGTCTCTCATACTAAAACGGGCAATAAAATTCATTTCATTTCTTAGTATGTCATAGTCAAACGTGTATCGAAGTGATTTAAAAAAACTAGATGGAAAAATATCAAGTCTATATTTAGAAACAGCCATTTAAGTTGACCTACGTGTGATTTCACGTCTTTTCAGATTTTGAAAAAGGCCGGTTTTCTACTTTCTCAAGTTTAAATATTTCTCATACTAAAACGGGCAATTCAATTCACTTCATTTTTTAGTATGTCATAGTCAAACGTGTATCGAAGTGATTTAAAAAAACTATATGAAAAAATATCAAGTCTATATTTAGAAACAGCCATTTAAGTTGAACTAAGTGTGATTTCACCTCTTTTCAGATTTTGAAAAAGGCCGGTTTTCTAGTTTCTCAAGTTTAAATATTTCTCATACTAAAACGGGCGATACAATTCACTTCATTTCTTAGTATGTCATAGTGAAACGTGTATCGAAGTGATTTAAAAAAACTAGATGGAAAAATATCAAGTCTATATTTAGAAACAGCCATTTAAGTTGACCTAAGTGTGATTTCACGTCTTTTCAGATTTTGAAAAAGGCCGGTTTTCTACTTTTTTTCACTTTAAATGTCTCTCATATTAAAACGGGCAATACGAGATTGATGAGAGATACGATGAGAGACATTTAAAGTGAAAAAAAGTAGAAAACCAGCTTTTTTCAAAATCTGAAAAGAGGTGAAATCACACCGAGGTCAACTTAAATGGCTGTTTCTAAATATAGACTTGATATTTTTTTATCTAGTTTTTTTAAATCACTTCGATACACGTTTGACTATGACATACTAAGAAATGAAGTGAATTGTATCTCCCGTTTTAGTATGAGAGACATTTAAAGTTGAAAAACATAAAAACCGGCTTTTTTCAAAATCTGAAAAGACGTGAAATCACACCTAGGTCAACTTAAATGGCTGTTTCTAAATATAGACTTGATATTTTTCCATCTAGTTTTTTTAAATCACTTCGATACACGTTTGACTATGACATACTAAGAAATGAAATGAATTGTATTGCCCGTTTTAGTATGAGAGACATTTAAAGTGAAAAAAAGTAGAAAACCGGCTTTTTTCAAAATCTGAAAAGAGGTGAAATCACACCGAGGTCAACTTAAATGGCTGTTTCTAAATATAGACTTGATATTTTTCCATCTAGTTTTTTTAAATCACTTCGATACACGTTTGACTATGACATACTAAGAAATGAAGTGAATTGTATCGCCCGTTTTAGTATGAGAAATAATTAAACTTGAGAAAGTAGAAAACCGGCTTTTTTCAAAATCTGAAAAGAGGTGAAATCACACCGAGGTCAACTTAAATGGCTGTTTCTAAATATAGACTTGATATTTTTCCATCTAGTTTTTTTAAATCACTTCGATACACGTTTGACAATGACATACTAAGAAATGAAATGAATTGTAATGCCCGTTTTAGTATGAGAGACATTTAAAGTGAAAAAAAGTAGAAAACCGGCTTTTTTCAAAATCTGAAAAGAGGTGAAATCACACCGAGGTCAACTTAAATGGCTGTTTCTAAATATAGACTTGATATTTTTTCATCTAGTTTTTTTAAATCACTTCGATACACGTTTGACTATGACATACTAAGAAATGAAATGAATTGTATCTCCCGTTTTAGTATGAGAGACATTTAAAGTTGAAAAACATAAAAACCGGCTTTTTTCAAAATCTGAAAAGACGTGAAATCACACTTAGGTCAACTTAAATGGCTGTTTCTAAATATAGACTTGATATTTTTCCATGTAGTTTTTTTAAATCACTTCGATACACGTTTGACTATGACATACTAAGAAATGAAGTGAATTGTATCGCCCGTTTTAGTATGAGAAATATTTAAACTTGAGAAAGTAGAAAACCGGCTTTTTTCAAAATCTGAAAAGAGGTGAAATCACACCGAGGTCAACTTAAATGGCTGTTTCTAAATAGAGACTTGATATTTTTCCATCTAGTTTTTTTAAATCACTTCGATACACGTTTGACTATGACATACTAAGAAATGAAGTGAATTGTATCGCCCGTTTTAGTATGAGAGACATTTAAAGTTGAAAAACATAAAAACCGGCTTTTTTCAAAATCTGAAAAGACGTGAAATCACACCTAGGTCAACTTAAATGGCTGTTTCTAAATATAGACTTGATATTTTTCCATCTAGTTTTTTTAAATCACTTCGATACACGTTTGACTATGACATACTAAGAAATGAAATGAATTGTATTGCCCGTTTTAGTATGAGAGACATTTAAAGTGAAAAAAAGTAGAAAACCGGCTTTTTTCAAAATCTGAAAAGAGGTGAAATCACACCGAGGTCAACTTAAATGGCTGTTTCTAAATATAGACTTGATATTTTTCCATCTAGTTTTTTTAAATCACTTCGATACACGTTTGACAATGACATACTAAGAAATGAAATGAATTGTAATGCCCGTTTTAGTATGAGAGACATTTAAAGTGAAAAAAAGTAGAAAACCGGCTTTTTTCAAAATCTGAAAAGAGGTGAAATCACACCGAGGTCAACTTAAATGGCTGTTTCTAAATATAGACTTGATATTTTTCCATCTAGTTTTTTTAAATCACTTCGATACACGTTTGACAATGACATACTAAGAAATGAAATGAATTGTAATGCCCGTTTTAGTATGAGAGACATTTAAAGTGAAAAAAAGTAGAAAACCGGCTTTTTTCAAAATCTGAAAAGAGGTGAAATCACACCGAGGTCAACTTAAATGGCTGTTTCTAAATATAGACTTGATATTTTTTCATCTAGTTTTTTTAAATCACTTCGATACACGTTTGACTATGACATACTAAGAAATGAAATGAATTGTATCTCCCGTTTTAGTATGAGAGACATTTAAAGTTGAAAAACATAAAAACCGGCTTTTTTCAAAATCTGAAAAGACGTGAAATCACACTTAGGTCAACTTAAATGGCTGTTTCTAAATATAGACTTGATATTTTTCCATGTAGTTTTTTTAAATCACTTCGATACACGTTTGACTATGACATACTAAGAAATGAAGTGAATTGTATCGCCCGTTTTAGTATGAGAAATATTTAAACTTGAGAAAGTAGAAAACCGGCTTTTTTCAAAATCTGAAAAGAGGTGAAATCACACCGAGGTCAACTTAAATGGCTGTTTCTAAATAGAGACTTGATATTTTTCCATCTAGTTTTTTTAAATCACTTCGATACACGTTTGACTATGACATACTAAGAAATGAAGTGAATTGTATCGCCCGTTTTAGTATGAGAGACATTTAAAGTTGAAAAACATAAAAACCGGCTTTTTTCAAAATCTGAAAAGACGTGAAATCACACCTAGGTCAACTTAAATGGCTGTTTCTAAATATAGACTTGATATTTTTCCATCTAGTTTTTTTAAATCACTTCGATACACGTTTGACTATGACATACTAAGAAATGAAATGAATTGTATTGCCCGTTTTAGTATGAGAGACATTTAAAGTGAAAAAAAGTAGAAAACCGGCTTTTTTCAAAATCTGAAAAGAGGTGAAATCACACCGAGGTCAACTTAAATGGCTGTTTCTAAATATAGACTTGATATTTTTCCTTCTAGTTTTTTTAAATCACTTCGATACACGTTTGACTATGACATACCAAGAAATGAAGTGAATTGTATTGCCCGTTTTAGTATGAGAGACATTTAAAGTGAAAAAAGTAGAAAACCGGCTTTTTTCAAAATCTGAAAAGGGGTGAAATCACACCGAGGTCAACTTAAATGGCTGTTTCTAAATATAGACTTGATATTTTTTCATCTAGTTTTTTTAAATCACTTCGATACACGTTTGACTATGACATACTAAGAAATGAAATGAATTGTATCTCCCGTTTTAGTATGAGAGACATTTAAATTTGAAAAACATAAAAACCGGCTTTTTTCAAAATCTGAAAAGACGTGAAATCACACTTAGGTCAACTTAAATGGCTGTTTCTAAATATAGACTTGATATTTTTCCATGTAGTTTTTTTAAATCACTTCGATACACGTTTGACTATGACATACTAAGAAATGAAGTGAATTGTATCGCCCGTTTTAGTATGAGAAATATTTAAACTTGAGAAAGTAGAAAACCGGCTTTTTTCAAAATCTGAAAAGAGGTGAAATCACACCGAGGTCAACTTAAATGGCTGTTTCTAAATATAGACTTGATATTTTTCCTTCTAGTTTTTTAAATCACTTCGATACACGTTTGACTATGACATACTAAGAAATGAAGTGAATTGTATCGCCCGTTTTAGTATGAGAAATATTTAAACTTGAGAAAGTAGAGAACCGGCCTTTTTCAAAATCTGAAAAGACGTGAAATCACACTTAGGTCAACTTAAATGGCTGTTTCTAAATATAGACTTGATATTTTTTCATATAGTTTTTTTAAATCACTTCGATACACGTTTGACTATGACATACTAAGAAATGAAGTGAATTGAATCGCCCGTTTTAGTATGAGAAATATTTAAACTTGAGAAAGTAGAAAACCGGCCTTTTTCAAAATCTGAAAAGACGTGAAATCACACTTAGGTCAACTTAAATGGCTGTTTCTAAATATAGACTTGATATTTTTCCATCTAGTTTTTTTAAATCACTTCGATACACGTTTGACTATGACATACTAAGAAATGAAGTGAATTGTATCGCCCGTTTTAGTATGAGAAATAATTAAACTTGAGAAAGTAGAAAACCGGCTTTTTTCAAAATCTGAAAAGAGGTGAAATCACACCGAGGTCAACTTAAATGGCTGTTTCTAAATATAGACTTGATATTTTTCCATCTAGTTTTTTTAAATCACTTCGATACACGTTTGACTATGACATACTAAGAAATGAAGTGAATTGTATCGCCCGTTTTAGTATAAGAAATAATTAAACTTGAGAAAGTAGAAAACCGGCTTTTTTCAAAATCTGAAAAGAGGTGAAATCACACCGAGGTCAACTTAAATGGCTGTTTCTAAATATAGACTTGATATTTTTCCATCTAGTTTTTTTAAATCACTTCGATACACGTTTGACTATGACATACTAAGAAATGAAGTTAATTGTATCGCCCGTTTTAGTATGAGAAATAATTAAACTTGAGAAAGTAGAAAACCGGCTTTTTTCAAAATCTGAAAAGAGGTGAAATCACACCGAGGTCAACTTAAATGGCTGTTTCTAAATATAGACTTGATATTTTTCCATCTAGTTTTTTTAAATCACTTCGATACACGTTTGACTATGACATACTAAGAAATGAAATGAATTGTATTGCCCGTTTTAGTATGAGAGACATTTAAAGTGAAAAAAAGTAGAAAACCGGCTTTTTTCAAAATCTGAAAAGAGGTGAAATCACACCGAGGTCAACTTAAATGGCTGTTTCTAAATATAGACTTGATATTTTTCCTTCTAGTTTTTTAAATCACTTCGATACACGTTTGACTATGACATACCAAGAAATGAAGTGAATTGTATCGCCCGTTTTAGTATGAGAAATAATTAAACTTGAGAAAGTAGAAAACCGGCTTTTTTCAAAATCTGAAAAGAGGTGAAATCACACCGAGGTCAACTTAAATGGCTGTTTCTAAATATAGACTTGATATTTTTCCATCTAGTTTTTTTAAATCACTTCGATACACGTTTGACTATGACATACTAAGAAATGAAGTGAATTGTATCGCCCGTTTTTGTATGAGAAATATTTAAACTTGAAAAAGTAGAAAACCGGCCTTTTTCAAAATCTGAAAAGACGTGAAATCACACTTAGGTCAACTTAAATGGCTGTTTCTAAATATAGACTTGATATTTTTCCATCTAGTTTTTTTAAATCACTTCGATACACGTTTGACTATGACATACTAAGAAATGAAGTGAATTGTATCGCCCGTTTTAGTATGAGAAATATTTAAACTTGAGAAAGTAGAAAACCGGCTTTTTTCAAAATCTGAAAAGAGGTGAAATCACACCGAGGTCAACTTAAATGGCTGTTTCTAAATATAGACTTGATATTTTTCCTTCTAGTTTTTTAAATCACTTCGATACACGTTTGACTATGACATACCAAGAAATGAAGTGAATTGTATTGCCCGTTTTAGTATGAGAGACATTTAAAGTGAAAAAAAGTAGGAAACCGGCTTTTTTCAAAATCTGAAAAGGGGTGAAATCACACCGAGGTCAACTTAAATGGCTGTTTCTAAATATAGACTTGATATTTTTCCATCTAGTTTTTTTAAATCACTTCGATACACGTTTGACTATGACATACTAAGAAATGAAGTGAATTGTATCGCCCGTTTTAGTATGAGAAATATTTAAACTTGAAAAAGTAGAAAACCGGCCTTTTTCAAAATCTGAAAAGACGTGAAATCACACTTAGGTCAACTTAAATGGCTGTTTCTAAATATAGACTTGATATTTTTCCATCTAGTTTTTTTAAATCACTTCGATACACGTTTGACTATGACATACTAAGAAATGAAGTGAATTGTATCGCCCGTTTTAGTATGAGAAATATTTAAACTTGAGAAAGTAGAGAACCGGCCTTTTTCAAAATCTGAAAAGACGTGAAATCACACTTAGGTCAACTTAAATGGCTGTTTCTAAATATAGACTTGATATTTTTTCATATAGTTTTTTTAAATCACTTCGATACACGTTTGACTATGACATACTAAGAAATGAAGTGAATTGAATCGCCCGTTTTAGTATGAGAAATATTTAAACTTGAGAAAGTAGAAAACCGGCCTTTTTCAAAATCTGAAAAGACGTGAAATCACACTTAGGTCAACTTAAATGGCTGTTTCTAAATATAGACTTGATATTTTTCCATCTAGTTTTTTTAAATCACTTCGATACACGTTTGACTATGACATACTAAGAAATGAAGTGAATTGTATCGCCCGTTTTAGTATGAGAAATAATTAAACTTGAGAAAGTAGAAAACCGGCTTTTTTCAAAATCTGAAAAGAGGTGAAATCACACCGAGGTCAACTTAAATGGCTGTTTCTAAATATAGACTTGATATTTTTCCATCTAGTTTTTTTAAATCACTTCGATACACGTTTGACTATGACATACTAAGAAATGAAGTGAATTGTATCGCCCGTTTTAGTATAAGAAATAATTAAACTTGAGAAAGTAGAAAACCGGCTTTTTTCAAAATCTGAAAAGAGGTGAAATCACACCGAGGTCAACTTAAATGGCTGTTTCTAAATATAGACTTGATATTTTTCCATCTAGTTTTTTTAAATCACTTCGATACACGTTTGACTATGACATACTAAGAAATGAAGTTAATTGTATCGCCCGTTTTAGTATGAGAAATAATTAAACTTGAGAAAGTAGAAAACCGGCTTTTTTCAAAATCTGAAAAGAGGTGAAATCACACCGAGGTCAACTTAAATGGCTGTTTCTAAATATAGACTTGATATTTTTCCATCTAGTTTTTTTAAATCACTTCGATACACGTTTGACTATGACATACTAAGAAATGAAATGAATTGTATTGCCCGTTTTAGTATGAGAGACATTTAAAGTGAAAAAAAGTAGAAAACCGGCTTTTTTCAAAATCTGAAAAGAGGTGAAATCACACCGAGGTCAACTTAAATGGCTGTTTCTAAATATAGACTTGATATTTTTCCATCTAGTTTTTTTAAATCACTTCGATACACGTTTGACTATGACATACTAAGAAATGAAGTGAATTGTATCGCCCGTTTTAGTATGAGAAATAATTAAACTTGAGAAAGTAGAAAACCGGCTTTTTTCAAAATCTGAAAAGAGGTGAAATCACACCGAGGTCAACTTAAATGGCTGTTTCTAAATATAGACTTGATATTTTTCCATGTAGTTTTTTTAAATCACTTCGATACACGTTTGACTATGACATACTAAGAAATGAAATGAATTGTATCGCCCGTTTTTGTATGAGAGACATTTAAAGTTGAAAAACATAAAAACCGGCTTTTTTCAAGCTATAACCGGAGGACGGATAATTAATAACATACAAAGCTTGAAAACGAGGTACTTTTCAGCAGCAAATGGGTTGTAGCTGACAGACATGTGATGTCTCCATGCGCGTCAATGTTTTCGGAAAGGTGGGTTGTTAACACCAATTAAAATTCCTAAAACGTAAACACGATTTTGATACCGTAGAAGTCAGGATTGCCATAGGCATACTTAAAAGCAACAACCTGCTCACATGCTAAATTTGCAAAATTTCTGAGATGCTGAGGTTTCTGGGTGATTGAATTGTGCAACTATGCCACAGAAGACTCTAAATTACTAAATTGCTATAATCCGAGCCAACCTTAATATACGTACAGTTCAGTAGCTTCCTACAATTTTCGAGTTTACTTGTCAGTACTGTTTGTGTTTTAAGAACAGAATTGTTGCAGCGTGAACTCTAAATTGAAAATCAAACGACAAATTGATTTCGTACTACTGCCCATGGCATTCCATACAACCCTGTAATGAAGGTGTTAGTCACCGTCATATAATCGATGAAGAAACTCACCTGTTTCGTAAAACTTCTTGTGAGGTATTCGAAGTTGAATAAAACCTTTCATAATCAAATCAGGAATAGGTATTGTACGATGCATAACAAATTTAAACATTTTCTTCATTTCTTCTAAATTATCAGGTAAAAGATACATTTTTCCTTCTTCTAGATAAAGCTTCCATACTTCACCCATACCATCGGTTTCTATACCACTAGGACACAATAGCGAGGCCGATTGAAGATCTTCACAATGTGTTGCCGCATATAGACCAGCAATATGACCACCCATTGATAAACCCAAGATGTGAAATTTTGTACTGGTCATCTTCATAAGGTCTACAAACTGAATGGCAACAATGTAATTAGGGATGCAAATTGACAATCAAAATGATAGGCCTAAACGATTCAACAATTCACAATTCAAGTAGTAATTCAATAATAATAATAATAATAATAATAATAATAATAATAATAATAATAATAATAATAATAATAATAATAATAATAATAATAATAATAATAATAATAATGATAATAATAATAATAATAATAATAATAATAATAATAATAATAATAATAATAATAATAATAATAATAATAATAATAAAAATAATAATAATAATAATAATAATAATAATAATAATAATAATAATAATAATAATAATAATAATAATAATAATAATAATAATAATAATAATAATAATAATAATAATAATAATAATAATAATAATAATAATAATAATAATAATAATAATAATAATAATAATAATAATAATAATAATAATAATAATAATAATAATAATAATAATAATAATAATAATAATAATAATAATAATAATAATAATAATAATAATAATAATAATAATAATAATAGTAATAATAATAATAATAATAACAATAGATTAGGAGTATAACCATGCGACTTAACTAACAGATTAAATGAAAATTAAATAAACTCTACAATGTATAAACAACAAATAATGACACAACAAAAAAATGTAATCTCGCCTTGCACTCAGTTGATGACGTGCCTGCCATAGTATATGGCAAAAGGGGCACGTGATATTACAATTACAATTACAATATGTTTTTCCGGATTGGAAAATTCTCAAATAAAATCTATTTTCATATGAGTTCTGATCAAAACCTCCTTAACAATCATAAGTCATATCAAAATGCACCACCAGACACTGAAAAAGTCATGGTCAACATAAAATTTGAAGTTAAAAGTTTGCTAACACTCAGTTGATTGATTTGCAGGGGTAGCCTAGCATTTAAGGGGTAGCCAATAGCTTTTAATAATGATACTTCCTCTTAGAACAAGAGATTTTGCTCGGATGCGCAGACCTTACTAACGAGGAAGAAAGGTTTTCAAGTAAGGTCTGCGCGCAGGCTAGGGTAGTCTGAGGCTAGGCTACTTATCTTATAGAATCTCGCATTTATAATTCTGAACTGGGTGTCATAACAGATTTGATTGCACTTATTTTGATTCCAACCCAATGTATCATATTAGATGTCATGTGAAAAAAAAACAATTTAAAAACCTTGGCAACATTTTATAATTTTGAATATAGCCTACAGGTCCACAGTTCTAGTATGAATCTGTCTCCTACCTCCTTGACGCGAGCCACTTGAGCATCAGGAGTAAAACTATCATTCATTCTTCTTGTGGTGTCACCATGTCCAGGCAGGTCAAGCGATATCAAATGGAAGCTATTAGGAATATACTTTGACATGGTACAAAAATTATCTTTAGAAGCACTGAATCCATGTAGAAGAAGAATTGTTGCTTTACATTCCTTTTTCGAACCTCTTTCCAAATAAGAAAAATTATAACTATCTTTTGAGGTGATGTTTCTTACTTTAAATCCAAATTTTATAATATTCCATCTACAATCAGAACATAAAATAAATTTGCCATCGAACAACGGACAATTCTGAAGCTGTATTGACCGTACCGTGCTTCCCTACCGTTATGGTGCAAAGACGGAACAGATAATTGCGTTTTTGATGCATTAAAATAGCCTACATTCAACAGTTATTGACATCAGGCTAGATAAATATTGGCAGAATGACCTCAGCGAACCTCGGTCATTGTCAGCCGATATTCACCTCGCAACTGATCAATAATGGCTAAATATGTGAGACAAATAAAATCATTAATGAGTTTTATGCAATCGATATGCTAGAAAAGTCCAAATACAGATCAAACCGTTTCTAATAAAATTTACTACAAAAGGCCGGTGATGGCAGAAAATTTACAAATATCCATGAGGGCTATGACAACGTCATATTGCCATCAAACGAATACGACATGCAAACGCAGTGAGGAGATTATCACAATCAGTAATTCCATTTACATCTACAGCCATTTACAAATCAAAAAGAAAAGTAGGCCTATAAATAATAAGCTAAAATAAATGCAAATATATAATATATAGCCTGGTACTATAGTGATATTTAAGCAAACAGTTTAGCCTACAATTTAAAGATACATCTATTTTCGGGTCTATTTTATTGAGTGATTTTTCAAATCCCTGGACTGTTTTTGAATTGACTAGGCCTACAGACTAAGGTAAAGAGTTCAACAAAGGAATCACCCTGTTACAGAACATATGTTGAATTTCTGCCGAGGATACAGTTTGTAGATATGTACAATTCAAGGTAAAATTATGCACCTTTTGGGAACATTTTAAGCGTATGTAAACGCCACAGAAAGGGTAGGCTAATGAGACACCTCAAATGTGAAATAATTTTGAGAATGCCCGCAGACCCCCTATAAAATTCAGGGGCCTTCAGCAATCCCACCAACCCTCCTGCTGCACCAACTATGCATAACAACAGACGCCATTGGAGATAACTTGACTATGGACTGTGACAGGTTATGGGAAAAGTCACGGCTGCCTCTATGTCATCATCCATGGAAAAGAAGCCATGATTGATTGCGAAAACTATCACGGTCTGCAAAAACTACCTCAACCGATGAGGGGGCTATTTATAGAAAAAATTGCCAAAAACGTTCAAAAAGTATCCAAAATTTTCCCGGCAGTCAAAACCTTTTCCCTGACGAGGGGGCCGAGTTCCTGCGAGGAGGATTGTAGCCCCATGCATCCCTCTGGTTCCACCCCCGCTCATTCTCACGGATCATCACTGCTTTTCTTGTTTGACTCATTGTGATTGAACTAGTATTAGCAACTGGTACTTATGAATCTTGAGGCCTCTTGAGTACTTAAGCAGAAATTGTTTATGATACCAAGTTTTTTACAAAAAAAAATCAGATTTAGTAGCTAGTTGTTATTTTTTAGTTGGTATTACTGGGCCTACTGTACTTGGTACCACACACACGCCACACCCTTTCTAATCATTTATGATCATATAATAAACTTAAAGCTAGGTAGTAGTCCTATATGATTCATCCTTAATTACATATAAAACATGAAATAGCTTATTGACCAATCTCACCTTCTCAATATCAAAAGAATCGTCTTTGGATAGAGATACAAGATAACAGCAATAACAGCGAGCCCACCAAAAACAATCGAAAATAACAAAGACGCCATTGTCACAACTGTTGTCTCCTTAGCAAAAGACAAAAAGTCAGACATCATTTTGATCGATTTATCAGTTTGGTCGTCCAACTGTCAATGAGTGTAATTTCAATTCCAAAATTGGTGTACAAATACAGATTATACAGTTTACTATGAATGATTAACTGTGGACTTTTCCAGTCTCCATTGTCTGGCTGGTTGGGATTCTTGCAATTCAGCATTTCTAAATTCACATGTAACTGTCGAAAGAAGCTGTGCTGTGAGCAAAGTCCAAGTCGATTCCCAGTTTCCAGAAATCGATGATAAATTTAGAAGAAGCGATGGATTTAAAGTTATAGCCAATAGCCATAACTCCCACGAGAGCATCTTTAGAGAAATAATACGGCCACATTCTCCGTATTCAGGTATTCTTCTAGAAAATAGTAACCTCTAGGGCTCTAGGATGTTCTTCGTGTTGCACGTGAGACTACGAGCGTTTCGCAATTCAAGTTGAATTTATGGCGGGAAAAAGAAACCTCGAGGAAAAGTTTTCGGATTGCCATTTTTACGAAGCCTCACTATCGTTACATCAAAACGACAGCATAACATTACGCAAAAACCAAAGGGGAGATGTATCTAACTTTGTAGTTGTAATATAACTCAATTATTTATTTGTTAACATATTTTAACTTTAGATTTATTGGTCTTATGATTGAGTAAATAATCACATTCAGTAATGGTAAGATATTTGAATATTTTATAACACATGTAAAACGATGGAGACCATGATACCTAAACTCACTAGGACACTTTAGTCAGAAGTCAGTAGGCATAGCCATAGGCAACGGCAATTCCATAGTGATCCAAAATGTACGATTCTGATATGTACATAAAGTGCTAGTTTGATCCCATAAAAGATATTGCTGCACTATGACCAGATTCACAATGTACATTTGAATATCGAAAGTTCCCAGTGATTCGTAGACCGTACTCACCGTAGCCTGCTCCGTGCCAAACATCCAAACTTTTATATTTTCCAAGTGAAGAGCCAGAGCAGAGAGTGCTCTGAGAGTACAGCACTAAACAGGGCCAGCCCTGAGATAATATTTGAAGTCTCATATTAAAACGCCAGTCTTATATCTTTTATCTACATGACTTGAAATGCGTAACTAAATGTGTAAAAAGTTAAAAGTTATTTAGTTAATTTATAACGAATTGCAAACATGTGGAATTAGATTCACACAATAACGCCAAGATTAAACGATAAATGTATAATGACTTATAACATCAACCAAATTGTAAGTAATATTAATATTATTACCAACTCCTATTTATACTACATTTACAGACAGAAAGACTCATTACTACACAATAAACAATTAACTATACACAATAAACTATACACAATTACTTGAAATAACTACATACAGGAAGACTTTAGTACAATGCTTAATAACACAATTAGCTTATTACATCTTCTGCTTCAAAAGAAGCTTGACACGAGCTCTAATAATTATTGAATGTTTTTTTTTAACGAAGTGGATAATGTTCCGGCAGCCGGAATCCTGAGTGCTAGAGATAATGTTCCGTGCGTCTTCTTCTGCGCATGCTTAATGTGCTGTTTGCGTTTTTCTCACATTCATTCAAGATGCAATGGCGATGGACGGTCCTGTTCCTCGACCACGTTAATAACAATTCTGTTCATCAGTTTTATAATAGAATGTAAAATAATTTAATTTAAAGTGCTAGAGGTTGAAAACACTTTATATGAGGGATTCACGACGCTGGATGCCACCGTTCTTCCAAACTTATAGAAAAAGCGAACGAACACGGCTTTGGTTTTGAGTTTCGGGGATTTGACTTTTGGTATAGCCTACAACAAAATCAGAATTGGTAGGCCGCATATAGCATCAGTTACAGGAAAAGGAAATGACTAATAAGTAATTATCCCATATTATTACAAATTACCATAGTAAAAATGTTTTGAAATATTGTTAGGCAGCATAAATATTCGCTAAAACCTTTTAAGCGCGCCAAATAAATATCATGACACTCAAACATTAAAAACGCTGCGCTGGGTTGCATCGCTGAAAAGCTTCGATAAATCAAACACAGAATAAAATGATTAATGCATAGATATGCTGAATATCGTTTTTCTTAATATTTATTCCAAACAGTCGATCCAATTTACGGTGTGGGTGAATTTTTTTACAAACTTTTTCCGATATAATTTTTGATCGATCGACACAGCCATGTTTACTATCTACATACGCATGCGCAAAGGACGCACGGAACATTATCTTTTGAAGACAGCTTTCCGGTAGCCGGAACAATATCCACCGCGATATAATAATAACTCATTGCAAAAGCTGTCTTGCACCGATCAAATAATGATGCAAGAAAACGAGAATGTTCATCAAGTGGATGAGGAATACTTAGCCAATAGATCAGCAATACGTGGTAATGGAAAGGCGCTATTCTCTTTCTCAGCAGTTGATAGATGATTACCAAATTTAATGTTACTTCTTATGTCCTCTTCTTCCCATTCTTGAGTAACTCTATCATCCAACGGTAAATTAAAAACATTATCAACAAAATCTTCGCTATCAATACAAATGTTTTGTTCTACACCAAGCTTCGGATTACAATTCAGAATAGTATAATAATTATCTTCCAATTTAGCTTGATTGTCTAATATTTTATCAGCATCAACTGCAACACAGGATGGTATTAATAAAGATAAGTTCTCACCTCCAAGAATATTTGAACCAACTGATTGCCCATTAATTAAAATACGTGGATATGGATCTGAGGTACATAAATCCATTTTAAAACATCGAATTACATCCATACCAATAATCAAATCATGAGGAATAGAATTGACAACAATAAAATCAACAACTTTTGACATTGAACCAATTAATACTGACACATATATCGACCCAACTTGATGAAAGCTATGACCAGTACCAGATGTTAAACGAGTATTAGATGATTTAATTTCAACAACACCAGATTTACATAATAAATTGTAATAATTTAAGGATAACAAAGAAACCATTGATCCAGAATCAAGAAAACATTTTTCAAACTCGACCTCATTGATAATAATATTATTTAAAAACCACCGACATGGTTGCTGAGATATTAAAGAATAATTAGTTATATTTGCATTTGCAACATTTCCAACGCAGTAATCAGACTTTACATCATATTCAACTTGAATAATACTGCAACCTAAATTAGAGCTTAATTTGAACTGATCACTTGAATTATTATTTATAGGTTCTATAGAGCTTTAGTACTATATAATATAGTATCTTCAGTAGGCTACTATCAACAGCCAAACTACGTTTCGGTGAAACTGAGGTATCTGACAACTTAGGCGATGAATAGTTACGCGAAATATGTCCAATACCTTTGCAACTGAAACAAGTTAAATTATTAACATGAGTATTAATATTAGTATAGCTTGAACTTGATTGAGAATTCTCTCTTTCCTTTTTATTTTGCAATTTAAAACAATCTTCTACAGCATGCCCAGTTCTCTTGCAATAGCTACAGCTCATTACTCTCTGTTTTCCATTATCAAAATCAGTCGAAACTTTTGACTTGGAATTGTTTGAAACTGCAAACGAGTTACTCACTTGAGATGGATATACTAAAATCAAAAAAATTTGATCTAATATCTTTGCTTGAGCTATTAGATCTATTAACCTACTTGTAATATAATGTGATAATAACATAATGATGACACAAGATTGCGGAGATATAATCAGATATAATTGAATGATATATATCTAAGACATGCAGGTAGCCATGTTGTGATGAGGTCATTTCACATATATAAGAGGCTAGCCTCGTTTCTTACAACTGAGGGATATGCTATGCTATGACATCTCCCTCTCTTTACATGACTATTGATTTCATTTAACAACATTTAAATGTCTAGTCTATTTGGAGCAGAGCGGTTTCTGGACGATGTTTGTAGTGCTGATTTTGGTGCTGCTTCGACTGTAGGGCATGGATGCTGTTGTTGTTTGTCTTCTTCTTCTTCTTTGTTTTGTTGTTCTTCCTCATTTGTTGGCATGTTTGTAGCACTTGTTTCTGATGAGTCGTTGCTGCTCTCATATGTTGCTGCTTCATCAATGAGTCTGGCCAACTTGATGTGGGTGGAACTGCGACGGAGCAATGTGTTGTCGCTCGTTTGTATATTAAATGATCTTGGTTCATTGGCAGGTGACAAAATGGTCCCCCTTCTCCACATCTTATCGGGTTGGTTTTGATACCATTTGTGGGTGCCAGTAGTGTAACTGACGTCTGGCAGTGGTCGGATCGGTGAAGAGTGTTTTAGTTGAGTCTCTGCACGTTTTTGCAGGTGTTCCTTGGTTCTTTGCTGCTTTTCTGTACAATATTCCTTGATAGGCAGGCTACTGCTATTACGGCGGTTGAAAAGCAATTCTGCAGGGCTCTTCAATGTTGAGTCGATTGGTGTGTCACATAGTAGTTGCAAACCATGTTGGACTGACTCCCAGTTGTTTTTGCATTTTTTGACAAGTTGCTTGACGGTTTGAACAGTTCTTTCAGCGATGCCATTAGAGCGAGGATAACGAGATGACGATGTTTTGTGGGTAAACTCCATTTCGGAAACAAAAGATTTGAACCGCTTTGATGAATATTGGCTTCCGTTGTCAGAGTATAGTTTGAATGGTGTGCCATGTTCGGTGAAAATGCGTCGGAAGATGTTTGTCACGTGCGTGGATGTGGCATCATTAAATAGTCTTTCAACAACTGGATATTTACTGTAATGGTCGGTGATAATTATGTAGTGCTTGTTGTTGTGTTCAAAAGGATCGGAACTGATTTCTTGCCAGGGGCCAGTTGGGATGGTGTGCTGCAGTAGTTCATGGTGGACTTGGTTGGTTGGATGTTGAGCACATTGGTTGCATTTCTGAACAGTCTCTCGTATTTCTTTACTTATGCCGGGCCAGAAGATTGAAGTTGCTGCTCTGAGGAGCATTTTAGTTTCACCTTGATGAGCATCATGTAAACGAGTGAGGTATTGGTCATGGAGCTTGCTAGGGACAAGGACCTGGCGACCTCTGAGGATAAGTCCATCGTCAATGACCTAGGAATCTCTGTCAGACCAAAATTGCTGCAATGTTTCTGGTACATGTCTCCTTTCACTTGGCCAGCCATCTACGAGAACAGATATCAATTGCTGAAGAATAGGATCACATTTGGTGGCTTTTTGAAGTTCTTGAATGCGGTGGTCAGAGAATACAGCTGCATGAAAGGAAATGTGGTTGATATGAGGTCCCAGATCAATGTGTTGCTTGGATTCAGGCTCTGTGTCTCTTGATAGAATGTCAGATAAGTACATTTGATTGCCTTTTTGGTATTGAATTATACACTTGTATCCTTGGATTCGCAGAAGCATTCGTTGTAGACGTGCAGGTGCTTTGTGTAGATTTTTCAAACAGATCATTTCAAGTGGCTTGTGGTCTGTTAAAATAGTGAATGAACGACCGTAGAGGTAAGTATGGAATCTTTCACAGCCATAAACCACTGCTAACATTTCTCGTTCAATATTGGCGTACCGCTGTTCACATTCAGTGAGGGATTTTGATGCAAAATGGATTGGGAAGAGAGATTTTGTGCTGCTGTTTGGCTGTAAGAGTACTGCTCCAATTGCTGAGGTAGAGACATCAACTTCCAAGTAGAGGGGTTTGCTCGGGTCATAATGACGTAACTGTGTTGCAGAGGAGATTTGGATTTGAGGTCCTGGAATGCTTTGGAATATTCTGGATGCCATTGGAATGATGAATCTTTCTTGAGAAGATCACGCAGAGAGGTTGTTGCTTCACTGAATAGTGGAATAAAATTGCTAAGGTATGTACACATTCCAAGAAATCGTTGCAGTTCCTTGACATTTGTTGGCTCTTTCAGGTTTTGAATAGCAGAGACTTTTGAAGGATCGGCGTGGACTCCTGCAGAAGAGTAAATGTTCCCAAAAAAGGTGACTTGCTCATCATTTATGAACATTTGGCTTCATTGAATACCAATCCCTCTTTCCGTGCTCTTTCCATGAGAAGGTGAAGGTGATCGTCATGTTCTTCTGATGTGCGTCCGAATATAGTGATATCATCTGCTATGCTGACTATTCCAGGTAGATCAGATAATACTCAGTCCATGGCTCGCTGGAAAATATCTTGAGAGAGGTTAAGGCCAAAAGGAAGTCGTTTGAAGCGATAGCGACCAAATGGTGAGTTGAAAGTTGTGAGTTTTGAAGATGCTTCATCAAGAGGTACTGACCAGTATCCTGATTTTGCGTCTAATTTTTGAAGTATTTTGCTCCATTTAATGCATACATGACTTCATCAGGAGTGACATTTCGGTGGTGTTGCCGTGGCTTTGTTGAGGTCTTTTGGATCTAGACAGATGCGGAGCTTTCCATTTGGACGTCTGGAGTAGGCTAGACTAGATACCCATGCAGATGATTTATCAACTGGCTCTATCACATCTTGCTTTACCATTATTTCAAGCTCTGTCTTGATGTCATTTCGTAGGTGGATTGGGCATTTGCGTGGTGCATGGACAACTGGTGTGACACTAGGGTCTACTTCAAAATGAGCAATTTCTGAAAATCTACCCAAACCTTTAAATCTGTCAGGATAAACAGACTTGAGATCATCTGAATTCTTGATTGGTTTCTTAGATACAACGGCATTGGCTTGTTCCTGATGGTTTTTAGGAGAGTTTATGTGTTCAATTGTATTTACAGAGTGATGTAATTGCACTAGACTTAAAGCTTGACTGTCTGCAAGACCTAGAATAATGGGACCTGGTGTACTGGCCACATAAAATGTAAATATACCAGCCTGTCTAGTTTTGGCATGGCGACATTTGATCTGAATGGTGCCAATATTGTTGATTGATGAACCGTTATATGCGGTTATGTTCGCTATGCCTGGTTGGAGAACTTCTTGTTGCTGCTGAGTAGCCGGATACATTAGCGAGAATGTACGCATTGGGAGTATATTTCCATCAGCACCAGTGTCAACTTTATATGCATGTCATGTCAATTTGTTGTATTCCTCTGTTGTTGACTTGTTGCTTTGACTTTTGTGGTCTACTTTCACACATTATTGCATAATGGCCATATTTTTGGCACGAATTGCATTGTGTATTCTTTGTGGGACACTTATCACGTGTGTTACCATGAGTACTGCTTCCACAGAAACGGCATCTGTACTGTTGTGATGTTCGTTGTCGTGAATAGGCTTTTGGTTTTGTTTCATATTGTTTCACAAAGTCAATGGATGTTTTTGCATGCCCTTGGATATTTTCAAATGCCTAACATGTGACTCAATGACGCTTCATAGGTGCATGCTATTTCCAGTGCTTCATCAAACGAGAATGTAAGTGGTTTATTGAGCAACTTTGACTGGATTTTTGGGTATTTGATACCTAAAATGAACTGCTCTAGTAGTCGAGACTGTAGTTCAGCTTCAGATGAAAATTGGCATTCCTTGGCCTGTGTTCGTAGTTTTAATGTGAATTCATCACATGATTCATCAGTACTTTGTCTGATTGCTGTTAGTTGAAATCTTGAAAGCCTTGCATTGACCTTAGGTTCAAAAAATTGTTCATATGCATTGAGCACTTGGTCTGCCCTACCTTTAGTTTCATCAGTCAGTGGCAGATTCTGATATACTTCAATTCCCCTTGGTCCAAGCCATAATTGAATATAATTGACAGTCTTTGGGTCTTTGATAGTAGACAATGGTCCTGAGAGGACCAGTTCAACATATGAACGGAATCTTTTAAATTCTCCAACAAGGTCTTGGGATTCCCAATCAAACTTTGTTGGTTCAATCCCGTATTTGTTCTCCATCTTACAAATTAGTATAATAATGTAAAATAATATTGGTAATGTATATCACTTCTAACACCATGTAATATAATGTGATAATAACATAATGATGACACAAGATTGCGGAGATATAATCAGATATAATTGAATGATATTATCTAAGACATGCAGGTAGCCATGTTGTAATGAGGTCATTTCACATATATAATAGGCTAGCCTCGTTTCTTACAACTGAGGGATATGCTATGCTATGACAGTAATGTCCGTATTGTTAAACAAAATTCCACCCAGTTGCTGACTAATTACACTCCTTACACCGCTGGTAAACAATTCTTTTATAAAATAGGTATTCAACATGGTTTTGTCTTTCTGTTGCGTAACTTTTTGTAAAATTCGCATCGAAAAATCTACCATGCTTTCATTTACAGCTTGCTTACAATCCGCTAATTTCCTAGTATATTGTTTAGGTGTCCCCATGAAATATTTTATTACTGCAGCTTTAAGAGATTCATAGCTCTCTTTTTCTGCATTAGTGATGACTGACTTCAGCAATTCAAAATACTTAGCACCAATTAAATATTATAACCAATCTCTCCGTTCTTCCTCACCAACTCCAGAAGCGTCCATAATTCGCTCGTAATATGTTTGTATCCAATGATCAATTGGCATCGATGCATGACCCAACCATTCTGGAATAACGGACACCAATTTCGTAAATTTCTTTAATTTCCTTTCCTGGTTTGTATACACCACACCTTCTAGCTGCCTTAAACGGGCATTTTGTTCTTCTTGCATTGAACGATGCATTTTGATCATAACTTTCATCATCGCTAACATCTCACCATGAAGCGTCAATGTTTTTTCCTCACCCATATCATCTTCATCATTATCAGTAGTATTCTTGCTGGCCATACTTCGAGTTATTCGCTTCTCCAGTTTGACAATACAACAAAATAAAATTTTCAGAATACCAAAAAAAATTATATATATCAACTAACATAACTTAATTATCTAGGTAGAACCTCCATGTAAGAAGTTCAAAGTTATTTAGTTAATTTATAACGAATTGCAAAAATGTGGAATTAGATTCACACAATAAAGCCAAGATTAAACGATAAATGTATAATGACTTATAACATCAACCAAATTGTAAGTAATATTAATATTATTACCAACTCCTATTTATACTACATTTACAGACAGAAAGACTTATTACTACACAATAAACAATTAACTACACACAATAAACTATACACAATTACTTGAAATAGCTACAGACAGGAAGACTTTAGTTTAATGCTTTATAACACAATTAGCTTATTACAATTGTCAGTTCCTTTTCGGTATCCACATTATTTTAGAAAAATTGTAGAATAGGAAATTGACAAATTTCATTTGTTAATATCCATTTCATTTATTTTAGAATTTTGTAATCAATGCATGAGTAATTTATAGTTAATATATATATAATTTTTCAATAAATTTAAGACTTGAAAATGGGGCCTGATCACTCCGAAACGTTGTCCAATAAAAATATTAAAAACATATATACTTTGATATTTCTTGTTCAACCCCTAAATCCTTCTATTATAAACAATTTTGTTTATTATTTTTATCTAACACATTTTTTTCATCATTTATCACACAACAAAATTCAAAAATCCATCAAAGTATTTGTGAGCAAATGTTCTGTAACCCCAGATAAATCCTCCAACAGCTCCCTTTTTGCAAACTGTCAGATTACAGTCAAGAGTAAAGTCCAAATATGATTTTGGTTGTAGTTTAGGACCACAGAATCGGAATGTTAACTATAAGTGGGTCAGATTGCCTAAGTCTCACCATTGGACATGCAATGACGAGAGGGACTATTAGTCTCATCATCTTTGAGTCACCTTTCTATGTAGCCCATGTAGACTTAGCCTGAGCGCAGACCCAAATCTTTTTTTTATGATTAGTAGGGTCTGCGTAATATCAACAGAAAGCTTGCGCTGGACTGAATTAGGGGGAGTGGCAGAAACGTGAGAAATCTATTGTTTGTCTATTGTTCCTAAGCCAATCGCTAGCGAGTTCTCCAAAACTAGAACCAGAACATGATTGGTAGATAAATATAAGTTCTTGACGCATTCCTTTTCAAGTAAAACGTCGTTCTTCTTCAGTAAAATCATTTTGCTGGTGTTCGTTTTTCAGTTTTGTACGAGGGAGACCTCAAATTTTTTTATTCAACACAGAGTTTTTATAATTATGTTTCAGTAAAATGAACATAGTGTATTGACAAAAACGATTTCTTGTTAATTTGCCTTTCACAGAGGACGGGACATGCTATTTTACATGCAGCATCGGCCAACAAAGACTTGATTTCAAGATACTGAAATTCATTTGGATTGTGTTTGTGTTCGTCGTAAAAGCCAATTTGTCATGGGTAATATCGAAAGAACAAATCATTGTATCAGATATAGAACGATTTAATCTCTGGGTCTTGTTCGCTGCGCCATGGCAATGGATTACAAAAATATTTCTTTACGAAAAACTAATTCTCGTCATTGATTGATGTCAATTTTCGAGTTTCTTTGTGAAAAACAAATGCATTAAAACCATTGGACAACTTAGATCACTTCATATTGAACAGAAATAGTATGTTGTATTAAGTTAGTATTAATCATTTGAACGTGGTTATGAATAAACTCATTTTATTTCGTAAATAATAAGTGTCAATTTTGATTGTGAAAGTTTTGTTATTAACGAAATCGGACTTGCAGAAATGCTGTTGGTGACGCCGTCTGAAGTTGAACAACGCTGAACAGCAGGAGTTAAAGTGTAATGACGTTCCGCCACTCCCTCCAACTTCCGCCCAGCGCAAGCTTTCTGTCAATATTACGCAGACCCTACTAATCATAAAAAAAAGATTTGGGTCTGCGCGCAGGCTAATGTAGACTATGTATATATACAGTTGCGATTTGGTCAAAGATGTGATTCCTTTCATGGTTAAGTAGCCTACCGGTATAAAATACTATAGGCATCAATATTCAAATTTGATAGTAAGACCATAACATTCTGAATCAAGACTACCTATGGTCTACCTACACATATGCAATGAGACAAACTTGATTTGTATAGTAGAACAGAGAAGCATCGCATGTCGGCAGTAAAATTCATGAAATTCTAACCAATTATATTCCGCTGTGGCGATCCGAACCCACCATCATATTTTGGTAACATTTGGAGAATATTTGAACATTTTCAATTATGTAAAGTCTCTAGGAAATTGTGTAACTTCTACTTTCCAAATTTGGTTAAGGAAGATTATTCCAATAATAAAAATATTTAATGCATGTAAACAACTGAATTATACAGGTAATTTTCACCTGCACAGGTTCTAAAAAATTAAAAACTAGATATATTTGCCTCCAAGTGTTGGTCCTACAAGCATGCTATTTAACATTTGTATTTTGAAAAAATAGTTCCAAATAGTATTTATCCAAGTCTTGTTGAAGCCCAATAGTAGCCTAGACATCTAGTTCTCTTTATCTGAAGATATCCAACATAGTCTTCAATTATCTCCCCTTCCTACATTATGAATTTTGAAAATCTGAAATCATGCTATTTAAGGTTATTGAATACGCTACTGAATTGGGTTCTTTTCAGTAGTTTTTGAATTTCAAGGTGAGTTCCAGCAGTTTTTCAGTAGATTGAGAAAAGTCTAGATTCAAGTGTCTGTTGAATTTCAATATGGATGAAGTACTCAATCCCATTCCAGTATGTTTTCAGTAGGTTCACAGCAGCTTTTTAAGGTGGATTAGCTCAGATGGCAGAGCAACCGAACTTCAGATCGGATCATATCTGATCGACCGTGGTTCAAATCCCCCCTAAGGTCAACTCAGCCTTGACTTTATCTGAAACATCAAATGAGTACCATCTGAGGATGGCGGATGGAATGGTCCAGAGGGAATTGCATTGTGAGTAGCTGCAGCGCATCGTTGCGCATTGACAATCAAGACCTATCTGCCATGAAATCTGTTGAAATTGATCTGCAGTGTCGCGGCTGAGATCAACAAAGAGCGTTTATAATCATTGCTCTCAGCAAAAAAAGCCACTCATCTAGAAATAGAGGAGTGGTACGGGTGCCTTCGGTAGGGCGACACCGTCTACATTACTACATTACAGTAGCTATTCAGTATATCCAAGATTCATAGTACTACAGGAATTTATGAACAACCATGAACAATGGATATAAATGTGGAAATACATATTTACTATCAATTATTATCTCGTCAGGCTGGAATCTTTTCAATTTTTTTATCGCAAGATCATTTGATGTTATACTGACTGTACACAGGGGTACAGTAATTCAATAACAGGCCAAAGGGAATCAAATCAGGCCACTGAGAACGAACAAAACAGAGTAGTCTAGGATAATATAAATGTGACTCAAACATATAAGGCCTACACTATTACAAAAAGCTGTGAAACAAGTAAACAATGAATCTGAAGCCAAAATAAAGCAAATTAACTTATCTTAACTTGCTTCATGGACTCTGCAACCTGGATAATTTCCAATTTCTGACAAGGAGATTGTGTTTGTTCTGCAATTGTATCGACATTTATCGCATTTGTCTGTAATTTTATCCCATTTAGAGAATAATGATCATGGTTAAGTGGTTAACTAGAAGTCATTTTCCGTTCCGCTTTTTAATTATCTGGTAATTGACTTATATATCTGAATTGACGTATAATGACGTCAACGTGCTAGTTTTTGACAAAAAAATTTTCTAAGATTGAAAGAATTAATTCCTATGCATTCTGTCAGCAACATTGTCCGTTTGTGAGGTACTGCAGTATAGAATCACACAGACAAGTTTCTAAAGAACACGACTTGGTGACAGAGTGACAAAGCTCACTGTTAGTTGTTTTGACTTTGACTGATCTAATTGGTTTAACTGCTCCTTGATCTGCACAAGTAATTCTTCCCATTGGCCGATGTCCACATGGCATGTTGTCTTCGGCAATACAAACTCAATCTCCAACTTTGACATAATAGGGTGACGATGCCCGCTTGCTTCGTTGGTGTAAGATAGTCAAATATTCTTACTGCCAGCACAATTTCAAATTTTATTAACTAAGGCTTAAGCCTATCTGCAATATTTACAAAGAAAAATATCTGTTGATCCAAACTTAATCAATAGAAACTAAAACAGCGTCAGTGGTTTCAAATCAAACGCATCATCTGAACATTGAGTCAAGAGTATTGAACTAAAAACAGCTTCGACAGCACAAAGTACAATGTAAAATGCTTCTTGACTAAGAAATTGACTTCTCAATATAGATTTTAAACACCTTTTAACGATTTTGACGATTCTTTTCTAACACTCTTCCATATGAGGTGCGGCTGATGGGTTGAATTTCCATTCTATCAAACTCTGTTAAAGTTAATACTTAGGCTAATTTTTTGATTATTCCAATTTTCAATTGCATACCTTACCTCGCTATCTGAACCGATAAACCTTGATCCATTGTCGGAGTAGATGCGAGATGGTTGACCTCTTAGTGCTTGGAATCGTTGTAACGTGAAGTCACAGCGATAAATCTACCACTGTCCATCAATGAAATTGTTTCCAAATGTACAACTCTATCGAATCAATCCTGTATATAAAGGTCATATGCTGATAGCGGTCAATTTCCCTACAGCTTGCTGCTATATACGGGTATAGGTTTCACTGTAGTTTTTCTTCTTTGTGTCTTTTGATCTAAACTCTATATCTTGAATCATGATATTAATCTAAATGTTAATCTCAATCTCAATCTTCATTTCAGCTCTAAATCATAAATATCAAATTTCCATTCCTATCCAATGAGGAAATTCGAAAGGTGCAAGAAATGATCCTCAACCTGCAAGCCAACATATCTCACAGTATCATAAATTATCACGATGATTGGAAAATTTGATATTTATTTCCAGCAATAAATTTTTAAAACACCTTTTCTTCATTTTTCTATTCATAAGAAGCAACTAATTTTTGTCGAAGCTGAGTGTTCTTATATTTCTCAAAATTTGTGTTCTAAAATTCTTCTTAAATGTTGTAATTTGTTGAATGTTAAAAGACACTGAATCAAATGTCAATGTTTTAGCTTTTGTTATTATTTCATTAGTTTGCATAATATTGTTGAATGTCTAATGTATGATCATGTTTAGAATATTCCATGTACAATATCAATGTGTATCATTTCATTATTCTCTACAAATCATCGTTAATTTGTTTTTTATTTATATCTTTTCAGAATAGAAGACCAAAGCGTAGATTGTGCGAAGAAAATATTTTATCTTCTGCATCAGTAAAGTCAAAATCTCTTTCGAATGATTATGTGTTACATCCTGATTTGGAAGTGATTGATTTGGTATCGCCTTCTAGTAGTACAGCAGGTGAAATGATTGAATAATATACTACAGTTGAACAAAGATTTGCACCATCTGAGCAGTAAATTCAACGTAAATACCAGACCGGTTTAAATTAAGTTTGGCAATTTCGATAGCATTTTGCTTTTTTTTTGTTGCTGTGCTATGACAACAATGGCTCAGATCTCCCGACTTCATTTGAAAACGGGCGCATGCCTCTCCACTAATCACATTACTAGGAAACCTGGCATCAATTTAGATGAAATGTTTGTGAACAGTTTGAATTCATAAATATACGTCATTCAGCATTTTTGACCTTTTGTTAAACCATTTATGTCTGTGCAATTTCGTTGTGCAATCTCGTTTTACTTTGAGCCTGAGTCAGTTTTCATTTACATGACAATGTACAAATGTACAATCTTCTAATTAATTTAACTTTTCATCTACATTTTATATGATTGTAGAGCTGTCTGAAGTGCTGTTATCTGTTACTCTATCTAGAAGTGGCGCTATATGAATGCTATTATATTATATCATTTTTTAATTACAAAAATCAACGGCAACAGTAGTTTTGGATTCATTTTATTGTATCTCAACTTTTCGATCATCGCTATGACCATTCTCAAGAGGAAAAGAAAATTTTTCAAAATTCATTTTTACAAAATTATTCCAAAACTACTGTTGCCATTGATTTTTGTAATAAAATGTTATACAAAGAGACTTCTCATCAAATACTATATAATTATTATACATTAACCATGAACTGTTTGTGAACAGCTGGTAGCGTTTTATAACTTGTAGAACAGTTCATGCACTCGTTAATTCTTTTCACAGGGATGTAGATTAAGCCAACTATTTACAATTAACATTCATTATCTCATTCCGTAGCTCAGAGCGTTGAAGTACATGACAGATCTGGTAGCCCTCTCCTTGGAAGTGAACCAAAAGCGGTCATTAATGTTGAGGAATTCTGTGCAACAAGTTCAGGTATAATTTTTAATCTACATCACCTTGACCCAGTATTTGTTTGTAGTTTTCAAAATGGTTGTAATGTTTTCAATATTTCATCACCGCGAAAATATTCTGATTATATAATGGCGTATACCAGTTGTTTGATATATACATTTGATGGCATCAAAGTGAACAATGAATGGATTCGATATTCAACTCGCAATGTCCCATTGTATTGTTTGTCATGCCACAAATAACCTTTAATGCTAACCTTTTAAGAATGAGTTAAAGTGGCCAACCTCAGGTACACAGAAGTTCTCAAACAGTCAATGAAGTATCAGTTCAAGTATAATGTCCTGCGAACTCTATCAAAACATTAATATATATTATTTTTATTTTATTCTTTTGAACAATTGTACTGAAATACTTTCAAATTCGAGAATTAAAATTGTATTTTATTATTTATTCCTTGATCTTGTTGTGTCGTTGTTTTTCCTACTCAAATTACTATTGAAATGCAGCTTCTACAATCTCGCTAATAGAGGACTGGAGCAATACACTATCAACCAACGTGGGTAGGCTACTCTGGGTATTATTTAGGAAAGGGGAAACGAAAGAGAAGAAAAAGAGGTAGAAAATTAGTGACAATAAAGAGATATTCAAAATCTATCTGGAAATATTTGAGTATGAGCAGTCACTCCTCTAAACACATCAGCGAAGTCCATTGTTCGGCAAATAATGACTGTATTGTTGAATGTCCTACCAACTCCAACGCTAGTAAACAAAAACATGAAAGTGATAGAAGCATACAGAACAATGAAAGTGGAAACTCAAAAGGAAATCCCAACAAAGAGAACAATGCATCATCTACAAATTCTTCTCTGTAACCGCAAGGTCAAAACTTCGGCCGATGCAACTATACAAATTGCAGCATTTAATGCGCGCACCCTCGCAGAATGGAGATTAATTAAACGGTCAATACTAAGCTAGTCAATTAAAAGTCGATGCTGTACATATCTAAGAACATCGGAGGCACACTTCTTTACATATACTATACAAGTTGATAATGGATGGATATGTTATTTTTTTCAAATACTAGCAGGTATGGACATAGAGGAGTTTGCTTCTTATGTTCCCCTCACTAATAAGATGCAGCTCTAAACTTTGACCTGATACAGTTCACGTTATTGCTGTTCATATGCTAACAGCAACAGAAAGTAATGTTGAGGAGACACTACAATGTATCGATATCATCATCAAACTACGCAGAGATGTCATTATTGTGGCTGGTGACTTCGCAGGTCAGTAAGCAAATGGTGGATCAATTCGAAACAGCGAACATATCATAGCTCAAAACCATCTTCCACCAAGTTATGCAGCAACGTGAAGCAACTATGGATTTCATGGGCAGCAATGAGTTGACTGCTGTTAATGTCTGTCTCAGGCAACGAGGGTTGTCGCTACTAACTTTGGTCGAAACAATAGGAAAGCCCAAGTTTCTTACATAAGCCTACTAAATACTGACTAATTACATAAAAGTTGAAACATCACAGCCACATTGCATTCGGTCTGATCACAGCTGATCACTTGTTCGTGACTTCTACGTTCTCTGTGAGACTTTGGCGTCCAACAAAACATCAACAGAAAGCATGCCAGCTTTTATGGAGTTCACTTTGTAATCCTTCAACTAGAGACAAGTTCATAAAAATCACTTGAAATCTATGATAGTAAAGAGAGTTACAATACTTATCAGGGCAGTTTGGAAAGCGGCTGAGAAAGTTTTACCAAGGAGTAAACCATCAAGTAAAACTGCACTTTTGGATACTGATCCAAATGTCAGTTTAGCTAGGAGGCAGCAGCTAGCAAATGCCAGAATGACCAATATTAATGGCAATTTTCTTCACCTCGAAAAACACTTCATATTGCTTATGGTCAAGCAAGGGCACCATGCATTGAAGAAATTACATCAAAATTGAATACCGGTAGGCATCATGAAAGCAGCAGGGGAACAGCTTTATGGAAATCAATAAACATCTTGAATGGACGAAGACGTAAACAGCCTTTTATTGTAACTGCTAGCAGTGTCAAAGAACACATTGATAAGACAAAATATCATTATCATAGACTTCTCAATGCATTGTCATCTACAGTACAACTTAAGCCATTACCAGGATTGCAAGTTATTTCTCATACGATTGACACCAGATCTTTAACTACTGATGATATAAGGAAATAATGTCTAACAACATCCTATAGAAAAGCAGCTGACCCTGATGGCATTCCATCAGGTATTCCATCAGACGTATTGCACATATTATCAATCACAGAGCTGCTTCTCCCATTATGACTTCTATCATCAGTGAAGTATCAAACTCTCCTGATACATGGCAAAAGTCCATGATTATCATCATCATCATCATCATCATCATTTATTCAGAACTTGAGTAAGCTAAAAGATTTTTTTCACAAGACTGATTACACCTTCACAATTACTGATTCACAAGATCAGCATACCAAAACCTAGAAACATATCGACTGCCCTGAAGCTCAACATATGCATCATTGATGTGCAATACCGCAACAATGTTTAACAGAACTATTTTGGTACGACTCAGAGAGTGGTTAGAGGAAATAATGTTACCAATTACATGCATACTGGCTTTGGAGAATTGCGAAATACAACTGAAAACTGTTCTGATAATTTGACCAATATTTGTACTATTAGTTTTGATAATTGCCTTTTGAAATTATTTGCCAAAATTTGGTCTTTAAAAGGTAGTACAACATTAATGTCATTCTTACTTTCGTTTGCAATGTCAAATCAAGCAAACACTCAGCACGCTGTTTCTTAACCTTACTAATATTATATTCTATTAATTGTATGGTATATTTCAAATCCAAAAATATTGATTTCAAATTCCTGCTTTCATTGTTATAAGTAGTAGTGTCTGATAGGCGATTAGCTCGATCAAGCATGGTATTTATGCAGTAACGGTAAATTGTTGTTTTCTGCAATTTCCATTGTAGAATTTATTGCAGGATGTGTAAGTAGTTGCAAAAATGTAGATTTTATAGCTTGTCTTTAACAGAAGATGATTTAAAAAATCATTACAAATCTCACCTAAAAGTCAATCATCTACTTTTCAAGAGAACTGATATGAACAAGTAGATGGTGTTGCGATGGGTTCATCACTAGGTTCATTAATGGCCAATGCTTTTATGTGTAATTTTGAGGAAAAATTACAGAAGAAGAAATGTCTTCCAATACATTATTATCGATATGTGTACGATTCCTTAACCATTATGAACAGTTTAAATGATGCCCATAGTTTGATGCAATATTTCAAGCAACATCATACAACTATCCTGTTAACCCAGGTGTAACATTCCTTTTTGCTATCTTACCAGGTAAAAGTAGAAAACTAATGGGTGGGAATAAAGATACGATTGACTTGACCGATTCACCCACTGCTCTTATACAAGTAAGTCTTCAAATTCAATGTATTCAATCTTCAATAACATATTCTGTAAGAATGTTGATGAGACCTATTTGATAACAGAAGCCAACAAATGTAAACTGTAGCTGCGCCATCTTTAATGTGATAAATTGTTTACGAATCCCATCATTAATCCCATTTTGGTCTCTGTTTGATATGTAAACCCCTGGAAAAAAAATGTGTTAAGTTCATCCCCTACGAAAAACACTGTTTAGGAGTTCATGAACAGTTCATGAACAGCTCATGAATGTTAAATGGCCCCCAATTTACATGAATTGTTCATGAACTCTTGATCTGTTTTATTGCAAGAGATGAATTTCAGGAATTGTTCACAAACCTCTTGGACTGTTCATGTACTTTATAGACTTTCATGAACCATTCACAAACTTTATAAACTTCCATGAGCTGTTCATTAGTGCCTTATAAACAGTGCATGAACAATAAATGGCTCAATTTTCATTAAATTTTCCATGAACAGTTTATAAAAGCTAGGTCATTTAATATTCATGAACTGCTTTCACAGGGGATGAACTCAACTAATCTTCATTCAACAGTTTTTCATAGCTTTCCATACGACATACGACATAAATTTCACTGTTTGTTGAGTGAACAACTTGTAAACCATCAACAGCATAACAAAATCATATGATTTAATTTCGATTTTTATCATATTAGTTGTGCGTGTTTGTATGAGCCATAGGTTTATATAACACAAGTAGACATTGAGTAAATGAGTAGGTATCAGAAATCACGAGCACTCAGCGAATTATTTATGCCATTGAGTGTTATCCTGAAGTGACTCGATTGCGCCGTAAAGCTATGCTTATTGAAATTGTGCGCCAATTGCTTTGTATAATACCTAACATGACTTTTTTAAACTTTCACGTAACTTTCTTACTCAGAAGTTAATGGTTTTCATTCATTGCAAGATTAATTGCGTTTTCGAACCTGGTTTTGTTTTATGCTGATACAATGGGGATTTGGTGGCACCTGTACCACTATTTGTATAGGAGAGGCTCTTTTTGCTGAGAGCAAAGACGTTAAATGCTCTTGGTTGATCTCAGCCGCGACACTGCAGATCAATTTCAACAGATTCATGGAATATTGTATCTCGGAACCAATCAGATAGATCTAATCAGTTTTGTTAATATAAACAAATATGTTACCTTTATATACCGCACAGGGTTACTTCACTGCAATACTTATTCTTGTATATTACTGAAGTGGCCACTAACACAATTCTACTGTACTCTGCATTCATTTATGGACTTGTTTTCCTATGTTTCCCAGAATGCAGGTGCATAATTGCATTTGTTGCATGATCACAGCAAGCATCGATAAGCATGCATTATGATAGCTCAAGTAGGCTTCTTTGTTCAACCGATCCGGAATCTTATAATCAAAGATATGTTATGTTGTATTGACTTGCTTATTGTTAATGTTTCAGGAATCTGTACGACTAATAGGTAAGATAAGTACTGTCTTCAAAGGATTTAAAAGTCACGCAAGTGTTGTTGTTGAGGGCTTTGGTGATTTTTCTGATTATTGTCTATGAATTAGTCTCTCTCTCTCCTTCTTCATGTCACGGTTAGTATTGTAAAACCTGTTAGAACAGTCACCTCTATGCACCACCCACTTGTTTATATTAGTCACTCTTGCAATGTCTAAAACAGTATTTCCTATTGAATCAGCCATGTCACCAAAGACCACCTGGATGCAGTAGTCTATTTTATCTATCATTCAAAGCTGGCTGTATGTACAGGTTTCACTGTAACACTTCTTTACATCACAATAGAATACAACTAGAATATTCACAGGAATGACAGGTTCCAACCCGATTCATGGACATAACAAATATGATGTTAATAAGATCAACATACAATCACTGTTAGTACAATCATTATTGTGCATCATTTTATCACAATTAATCCATTTTATCTAATTTATAAAGTTGATTATAACTGTTGTCATTCAGATGAAGCGCATCGTCGACGGAAAGCAGATACACATGTTCGCAAAAACACTTTTCCCAACACAAACACATCATCATCACAATCAAGTAATGACGACGATTTCCCTCAATATTTATCAAATTTCAGGTCAGTATAAAACAATTAATCAACCGACTGTCATGCTTGAATGAGTATACAAGTTTCTGTATAGTAAAAGTGATTGTGATGGTAACGCCCCACCAAAGGCACTCATACCACTCCTCTATTTCGAGAAGAGTGGCTCTTTTCGCTGGGAGCAATGATGTTAAATGCTCTTTATTGATCTCAGCCACAACATTGCAGATCAAATTCAACAGATTTTATGGTAGATAGCGGCACAGCTACTCACAATGCAATTCCTTCTGGACCATTCCATCTGCAATCCTTAGATGGTTCTCATTTGATGTTTTAGATAAAGTCAAGGCTGAATTGACCTTCAGAGGATTTGAACCACAGCCGATCAGATGTGATCCAATCGGAAGTTCAGATGCTCTGTTATCTGACCTAATCCTTCCTAAGTTTCTTTCTCAAACAAAATATTGTTATTTAAGCTTGCATGCAAGAATTCTTACAAAGTGTTACATAACTTTTCAAACAAAAGTTGAACTACTGCAATTTTTTACGCTAAAAACCAAAGATTGGATGGATAAGTTTGACTTGTTTCTTTGGTTGTATTATAGCCCACCGACAATTTTGAAGGAAAAGGAAAGCCCTGAACAGAGCCCCACTAAACAAAGAATTCAATGCCCAGTGTGTCTAGATAACGAAAAACAGGTACAGTGAAACCTATATATAGCAGCCAGCTATGAGAGGTAGACAAATTGACGACTATAGACAGGTGGCCTTTATATACAGGTTTGATTCAATAGAAAATAGTATTTTAGACATTGGAAAAGTGACCACCATAGAAATGTGGCCGCTATATAGAGGTGACCGCTATAACAAGTTTGACTATATGACTATTATATATTATCAAATTTTTACGTGTTTTATACTCAATTCAATGAAAAATGCGTAAATTTGGAGCTTTGTACACAATTTTTACACAATTTTTTCGCAATTTTCACTCTCTTTGAGTTTGTAGTGAATAAGTCATGAACTAAATGTTTTTTAATCCCTTTGAAAACTATCAACAATTCATAAAACACAGCCCACTTAGCATTCATGGTCATTTCATGATGTGTTTGTGAGGTTATGATGAACCATTTATGAACAGTCTTTGAACTCATGAATATTTTCACTCGGGTATTTCTCATGTTGACAATACTTACTCCACATCTAAGCGCTAAATGAAATCTGAGGCATTCCCCATTCATGAATCTTAAATTAATAGGGGATTCTAACCAAAAAGTGTTGCCAATTTGTTCTCATAAATCCGTTCAAGTATTCTGGATGTTTGTAATGATCAGTTAAAATAGATTATTTTCTTTAAAAATGCCCTTTTTCTATCCTGACTGTTTATAAAAGTGTCACCAAAATAATCATATCAGAATAATTGCAGGTCAGAACGTCAATACGATCAATTCAATTGCAGTTTGTAAAACTCAATCAACATCTTCATTGAGCATGTTATTTGTAAGCTGTTCCCTTTAAGTGATGACGCTGATTATTCTTCTACCAAAATAACTCACAAAAACCATATATAAACTGTTCATGACCTTCATGAACTGTTTGTGAACCTCCTGAAGTATTCATGGACAGTTCATGAAAAGTTTGTGAACATTAAGATCTTTTATGAACTGCCCCTGCGAAAAACAGTTCAGGAGTTCATGAACAGTTCATGAACGTTAAATGGCTCCAATGTGCCTGAACTGTTCATGAACAGTTCATAAACAGTTGAAGAACAGTTAATGAACATTTGGGGCCATTTAACGCTCATGAACTGTTCATGAACTGTTCATGAACTCCTGAACTGTTTTCGCACGGGTGTTCTTGAACACATTAAGAACTAGTTCATGGGTGTTAAATGTCCCAATTTTCATGAACTGTCCATAAATGTTAGTGGAAATTGGGTCATTTACTTTCTCAAACTGTTTTCACAGAGCTGATTCAATAGAATTAGAGGTGACTGTCATAGCACCGTCTAACAGTATCATGGTACCTTTAATGAACAGTTTGGAAACGTTCATTAACATTGAATATCCTATTGCTCTTGATGTTTTCATGAGCTGTTTATAAAGGGTCACTATTTAACATTCATGAATGAAACCCTACAAAATATTCACTGATTTCATGACCTTTATTAACATTCATGAATTGCTCCACAACACCATATAAACTTACCATGAACCGTTCATAGACATTAAATGCTGTTTAAATGGTGTTTTCTGAACTTTTGTAACACCAATTAATTGTATTTTATATGCATAATCCACTAAATGAATCAAGAATTGCATGATTGATGATTCTTAGTTGTCTATGCATTAGTTGTTTCGCATTGACATTCTGATGAACTGACATTTTAATACAATTTTACTATAAATATTTTTGACAATATTTTTATTCCAATGCACTGATTTTGTAACAATGTCCACTTTTAATGTTAGATTATCGAAGACCATCGGCAATTGATTTCAACCACTTGCGGACATATATTCTGCAATACATGTATCAACAAGGCTGTCAAAGCATCAAAAAAATGCCCGAAGTGTCGTAAAAACTTAACATTAAAACAGCTTCATCCAATATTTTTGTAAATTGCATCTTTTTCTATATTTCGTTTGTTAAATATAATAAATTTATCCCTTGGGCTTAAGTAACAGTTAAGATTGAATGTTTGTGTTTAATTTTTATTCTCGATTTAAATTGTGACTGAAAACCAGTAGCTAGCGATATATTTGTATAACCAATGAAATTTAATATATCTTATATACATATATATTATTATTATTATTATTTAGAAAGATGTAGTTTTCTTTTCTCTATAAACAAACATGTTACCACCATAATGGAACTGCGGAAGAGGAAAAAGAAACACCTGGAAATACTTTGTGCAATTATTTGTTTAACTTTGACTTGAGGCAAGTCCACCAATGCAAGGAAATGCGTTTTATGGATGAATTGCAATATACTTTCTCATATTTACAGGATAACCGAAATTACATTTGGGCTTTGCGAAATCTTCACTTTAAGACTGAATATACCCGAGACCCTTAGTACCTGAAGCTTGTCAGAATGTGGACCAGTAGCCCAACAGAAGAGTGCCCGCAGTCCCTATAAAGAGACCAGGGTCCAATTCTCTGTTCGTGTTGAACATTTGCTACTACCACCTAGATCTGCACCAAAGACCGTTTCATCCAGGCTCATGGCAAAGGCTGTGTCACGATCCCCATTCAGTGTAATTTCAAATAGACGTTTATTAATGCGCCTACTGTTCAATCATTCATTACCAAGCAAATGAGCCTAGTGTTTGTATTTACTGCAAATTATGTAGGAAAAAATTACATAAATACCCTGTAGGTAAAGGTTTGACGATAACACAACCAAGCCTAAAATGATGATGATTATGATGATAACAGTGATGAAAGTGAAGAAAGTTAATGTAACTGATATATGGTTATGGATGACGTTCATCAGGATTTCTTGACAATAAGCTTACCATCTCGTAAACACCGCTTGTGAATCGTCTTCAATGACATATGAAATAAGTGATTAGTACTTTTGAATAAAGACATTTATTACATATTCCGCTCGAAATAAATGTTATGATTTATTTGCAAACTTTAGTTACATACTGTCATAGTCTTGTAAAATGAGATTTCGCTTAACCCGAATATTATTCCGGTTATCCAGGTTAGGCCTGGGAATGATAGTTTGAGAGCTGTCAATCAAAACACCAGAACGTCGTCTGTGATATAGTGCTTTACTAAATCGTATGGCATAAACCCTTCTTGTTTTCAGTTCAAGAAGAACAATTTGAATTAAAAAATGCCTCCTTCAAGAAGTAAATCAAATAGAATAACATGCCTTGTCGAAGAAAATTTACCCAATTGTATTTTGGTCTCATATAAAAATGGCTCCAAGGTATTTCGTGGCGTTCTAATCGATGAAAGATGTTCAAAAGTTAAAAGGTAAGCCTATGTCTGAGGATTAGATACCATGTTTGCTTCATCCCTAGCTATGTTCAATCGATCTATATCTATAAATATAAGATAAGGACTTAATGGAAAACTGCCAAATGAATTTCAACTTTCAGATACCACCAAAGAGTGTTTGACATGGTGCCACGAGCCCAGTTGAGTTGTATGCCTCATTTCCTGGCAACAAACTGACTGCTCCACTTCTGGTCTTCATGCCTAAATATAGCCTACAACGCAGTCCGAGATTACCACTGGTTATGTTTTTGGAGAGTATTGTGTGTGTAAATGTAGTAGATTCAGTTCAGGCAAATGTGCCTACTGAGCCTTTCTTGGATCAATCAATCCAAATTGATTCTAGCTCTTTAGCTCAGCTGCTGTCAGATAAACACCCATGAGAAAAGTGCCGGTTGATATACATGTGCTTTCTATGTGACTTTAAGTTTAAGCAGATATTTAGCTTTTCAGTTTACTGATATGAATGTGCATAAGGTGTTGTATTTTTATTCCAAATAATCCAAATGTGCATGATAATTGAAGTTAGATATATTTCAAGCATTGAAACAGACACATCACACAGGCCGACACTTCAATATTTACATTACATATTATGTATTAGCCTGCGTACCAGTCCTGAAGTTTTTCTAAAACCACAGGGTCTGTGAACTAAAGTGTGATTCTTCGCGCAACAAGTTCCTATGAGTTCAGGATATGATTTATGCATTACGTCATATTATCATTAAGATCATTCTGGCGGCTGATAACTATGACGTGTTTGACAAAGACTCTAGATTTTATGACAATGGATACTTTGTAGCAGAATGTGAATCAGGGTGTGAATAATCTACCAAATTTATACAAAATGTTATTTTGATGGGAGGAAAATCACATATTAGTTCACAAACCCTATGGTTTCAGAAACAAACCTCAGATCTGATACGCAAGCTAATTATGTATAGCCAGGTATGGTTGATTAGGTTGATATGCCTACAGCCTACAATAGCATTCACAAACAAATCAAATTGAAATAACATGCTTGCTCAAATGAGGAATCGAGCTGTGGATTCCCTGCGGACACTCTGCCACTGAAATACACTAATTCTTCAATATAAAATGGAACAAAACGTCATCTGGAATATCAGAAAATTTTATCTGATGTGAACAAGAGTGTAGTCATATTCATTATTTCAATTAAAGGTGTGAGTTAAGAACTGATAGACCTATTGTAATCAGTTATCACTTATTATCGGTGGCTTGTCACCAATATTTTAAACTGTACGGCAGTTATGATACAATGTTAGCACATGTTTTGGGAGGGGTTGCTGACAAGCACAACGTTATTAGACTTGAAAATATAAAAAATATCATGATCTGAAAGAAGTGAAGTAGGCGATTGATGGAATTGACTGTGTAGGCTAAAGTATATACAGTGGAAACTGTTTATAATTATAACGTCACCTCTTATAACAGATTACTGTTTACAACTTATTGAATTTAACTGATGCTCCTGATGATATATAAATGATGATCACCTATAAAGTATCTTTGAAATCTCCCTAGGGGTGCCATTATAGACAGTTTCTACTGCAGTATGCAGCATCTCCATTGAATGGAATCATATTGAAATATTTTTCTATATAGGGTCATCCCTTCGTCTTTATATCCTGCTCGAAAGAAACTCAAGACACAGAGACAGCTATTCAAGTCCAAACAACTTCAACAAACTTCAAAACCTAGATGTCAAAGTTTACGATCACATATACCTGAACCAAATTGTATTATTTTAGACGATGTAGATTTCATTGAGACAGGGAAATCACCTATTGACTCAATCAAAGGACTGGTTGAAAGAATTGATAAAGATATAAACATTCCACCTAGAAATGTAGGTACTACAACAAACATATCTGAAGCAACTAAAAGATTACCAATCATCAATAAAAAAATGAACTCAACAGTAAATGAACCGATTGAAGAAAAAAAGAAAAAAAAGAACAGGAAAGCCAATGCTAGACAAAGAATTGATAAATCAAATAATAAACATGATAGTACAAAGTCTATAAAGTTACCACTGTCTACTACTGACGTTTCTATGAAAAAGGAAGGTTTTGTTGCAACTTTGTTGCCTAATGTTGAAATAAATACCTCCGTTGTAGGAAGTCCTCTATTACCAATCAGATCATTAGATACATCAGATGAAACATTATTAATCACCAAAGACATTGAGTCTAGTAGCAATATTGACGTAAATGATAATAAATTTGCACAGGAACATTCGCTTGCAATTCTAAAGGAATTAGAAAGTCGTAGAACACCAAGTAAGAAACCTTCATTATTTGCTAAGTCACCAACAGAGTCATTAAGAGATATGCTTAATGCCAAACGAATAGCCTGTACTCCAAAAGAACTAGCACATGACAAGTCAATTGATTTATCAAAAGTACATAATACAAGATTTAAAGGGTCAAATACTGTCAATAGAAATCATGAAGCGATTACATCAGATGATAAAAATGAAATTTCACCTAAATGTAATGATGATAACTTTTTAATTTGTCCAGAAAATATAGAAGAAGACGTCTCACTGATTGATAGTCCTATTGAAAAGAAAGATTTAGCTTGCTTTTGTCCCACTGAAAATACTAATATGACTGATTATAGAAAGGCAGATATTAAAGGTAGTCGTAAGCGAAAAGCTGTAAGTTTGAGTCCTGATGAAAAGCTGCCAACTAAACAACACTTTTGTGGTGAATCTAATCCAAGCATGGATGATAACAAAGAAGGTCTCACAGATAATAAGCCGACATCAACATTACTAAGAAATAATATTACTCAAACTGCTTCTAGTCAATCAACAGGGAAAAAAAATAAACGGAAATCTCAAGGGTCATCAATGAGAGATAAAGAATTAATCAACTTCACTGCTCTTAAGTCTAAATCATCATGTTTGTTTTACGCGAAAGATGACTCAATATCAGGTAATAATTCATCCGTGAAGACAAAGATACCGTTGTTTGCAATGGGAGATGTTGTATGGGGTAAAATTCATGGTCATCCATGGTGGCCTGGTAAAGTCGTATCCATATGCACAAACGAAACAATTTCGAATGATAGAGAACGACAATATAATATAACATGGTTTGGATGTGATTCACAAGCTACTAATACCATGAAAGCAATAAATTTAGTACCATTTTCATCAGAATTTAAAAAGAGATTAAAAACAAGAAAATATGGCAGTTACAGAATAGCTGTAAAAGAGGCTGTTTTAGCATGTAAATTAAAGGATTGAACTATCTGTAGTTAATTTTTGTAATTAAATTTGAAATTATCAAATGTTTCACCAACTTGAATTTGAGTAATGAGTAGAAAACAATAGATGTATGGAATAGTGTTGATATTTTTCATTTTATGCTAAATTAGGTTTGTAAGTATAAAATAAATGTATAATATTTTGAAGAGATGATCACTGTGTTGTCTCTTTCGTGACAGAGTGAATTCAAACAGGATTGTGTGTTGTTGTTGATTTGGCTATCACTCGAAAACAGTAACAATCAAACTCTATCTGATGATAGTGTTCAGTGAGTCTGAGCATCTTCGATAAGGCCTGGAAGATCAGCTACTGAAAACCATTGAACAGATTGAACACTCCGCACCTGCACTTGAAATATTTCTAATTTCAACTTTATAGAGCCAATGTCGGTATAAACCATCCAGGACTTACAGCTGAATTCCAGTCTGTAACACTATAAATGGTGATATAAATATTAATATTTCGACATTCGTAAATAGTTCACCAACACTTAATGAACCTCAACAGCTCACAGTGAGTTCATGAACTCTACATAATCTACTAACTTTTCATGAACAGTTATTCTGATTTTAGACCCATATCCGGAAGATGTATATATGATAGCTGTATGTCTATGTGATTGTCTTTCAAAGAAAGTTCCCAGTGATCTAATACAATGTAAATTAGATTGAATCGTATCTTGAAAGGAAAATTTATTCATTTTATGTCCATATGTAATATTGAATAAGGGAAATTGTATCGGTAATGTTACTCAAATTTTTTATTCAGCTAGCTTAAAATAGTATAGAAAGAAATATATGTTGAAGAAATCCAAAAAGTCTCAAATAAAAAGAAAAATATTGAATCCTTGCGTTGTATTAATAAAGAGCCATCTATTGTTTATAATAAACTACAAATTCTATGTTACAAATAATAAAATATTATATATATAATATACAAAATATAAAATACATGATAAAAAGATCAGGATGCCTATCTAATACAAACGGTTTAAGTACAAATATAGTACATGGTAAGTTCCCGCTGCTGGATAATGAACTCAGCTTTCAGCTTGACATAAAATCAATTCTAAACTATTTATTGACCAGCAATTAATAACGTGAAAACTAAATAACAGTATATCAAGCATCCATTGGGGTCTGCTAATATGCAATTGCTCTGATGAAATCAATTCATTCCAAGGAGCCAGCCTCTTCTTGCAATCCATATTTTGCAGACTTGTAGAGTTGTAGTTGAAGCTCAAATCATCTGTTCTAGTATAAAACCGACTACTAGAAAAAGCAACTACTTTTGCGATAGAATAATTCAAGAAATATTCTTGATTCGCTATTCAAAACTAAGCAAAATTGACAGTTTTTTATTATAAAATATCCAAACTTGATGAATGCTATTTGCATGATGATTTCAGATACCAAGATTGAATTCAAAACCATATCTCCACATTCAACAGACTTCCTCTTGATTGCAGCCATTTCTGTTTGTTTCTTCCGATAAAACAAGACCTTCCATATCTTCCAGCTCAACTCTCAGGAATTGCGGAACAGTTTTTCTCATTTTATATTGATATATTCTACGACAAAAGAAGAGAAAATAAGATTTTTTTAGAAAGCTAGGGAAGCTGTTTGAAAATCGATTATTCAATGTTTCTTTTACTAGTTTTAGGAAGAAATTACAAAAAATAATTAAAACAAGGATTTGCTTTGTGCCACCAATAATTAAAGCGAGAGTTCTGTGATAATATTTACAAAATACCCTTGTGAAAAATGTGTTCATAAACACATTATAAACAGTCCATGAACGGTTTATGAAAGTTGGGCCATTAAACGTTCAGGAACTGTTCATGAACACATGAACTGTATTTACAGGGGTAACCATTCAACAGTAGACTATTTTTAAAGCAAATAATTTCTCTAAATGGTATTTGAATGCCCCTGGGAAAACACCATCCTGTGAAAACGCAATCAAAACCCTGTGAAAACCTTTCAAGAATGTCAAGTCCTAAAAATTTCATAAACTGTTCATGAAAACAAGGCATTTATCGCTCAAAAGCAGTTTATGAACTGTTTATAAGATGTTCATGAACAGTTATTGAATGTTTGTCAAGTATGACTCATTAAAGTGCAAAGGAAGCTGAAGTTAAATGATGCAGAATGGCGAAAAGATTTTTCAATATGGACGTGTATAAGCGGAGATATTTAATGTTGAATGCACCCTATTTTCAATCATTCACTGTTTTCCAAATTCGGAACGACGGTTTTTGAACATTTGAACATTTATGAAAACAGTAAGTCAAACAAATTACTGTAGTGCAGGATTCTACACAGGAGCTCTTAAAGGACACAACCCCCGCTAGAAAAAGAATTAGAAAATGTCAGCCAAAAAATAGACACAATTTACTAACATTCAAAACTTCACATCGATTAATACAGCGATTATATAATGATTGTTGTTTAAGAGAAACTTTCATTTGCAAGAATGACCATGAACCTTCTTTATCTTGATTATTACATTTAAACCCATGAGGAAAAGTTCATGAACTACTCTCATAAACTTGATTGGCTGCTGCCTGCTCTTGAACTGTCCGTGATAGGATAATCAAGATCGACGTTCATGAACTGTTAATGAACTGTTCATACAATTTAAATCATAAGTATCATTACTGCATTTCGATCTGTGTTATTACATACAGTACCATTAGTGATGGACTAACAGGTAAGTACAAATAAGCCATTCGATTGATCGAACAGCAGGTCAATTTTAGAGATGAATTCTTAAGCTGCTTTATGATTCCTAACCCTTATCGCGGAAAGATGCGACATGGACCTTGGTCATTATCTGTTGATAATCATCACCCATTTGATCATAACTGTCGACAGTTGAATATTACGTCCACATATCTTGAACAGTGAATATTAACTAATGGTACTTACATTACAAATATAAGAGGAACACTGCACAGTGCACCATTAACAATGAATGTTAAACCAGGAAAGTTGATGGAATTGCTTAGAGGATAAATTGTGCTAAATAAAGCACCTCCAAGGATGAAGCTTATCATTTCCAAAGAGGCAGCAAGTGAAAACATTCTTCCTGCAATAAACAAATCACATATCATGAGTATACTCATCAGCTGATATTACCAAGGTTGCATAAACCAGGCAATGGCCAAACAGTTGATGATCTCATTTTTAAACAATCATCATGAATCATTTACAAGCCTCATCAACACTGTAGAAAAAACATTATGAACAATTCATGAAAAATGAACGAAAATCTCAAGAAAATTACATGGCATTGCAAGAACTACATGAAACTTTAATCAAACTAGTATATGGACTGTTCGTGATAGAAATTGGACAATTAAACATTCATGGATAAAGGGTTTTCCCATACTATTCATATTTACTACACAAGAAAATGTTGGAAGACACAAGGAAGTATTGAAAGCTCGAGCCTCTGAGGCAAATTATTTCAATACTTCCTAAGTGCATGCCCTCCAACATTCCTTGTGTGGTAGATATGAATACAAACACGGCAAGTGTGTGGTAGCCCTTCTCTAAAATAAAGCAAATCTTAGAATCAAGTTTGTTTAAATTGCGGAAGGTTGTTCAAATTTTGCATTAATGATTTAAAATTCAATCTCAAGTCAATGTTTCTACAAATTCTAATTCTATTTTAAAATGTTCTTGGATTAAAATGAAAACTTCACAATGTTAGTGTTTCTCACATAGAGACAGCTGTTGTTGGTATTAGTTCTTCACTTATGCATTGTAACAATAGTTTCCTATACTTCTATTCTTAAGCTTGGGGCCTTTGACAAAATTTTATCGTCAAATTTCAACGGCAATTTTCGAAAAATGTTTATCCTAGAATTTCCAAACACAAGATTTATATTTTAGAACTGCATTTCACAGTGACATGATTAAACAAAAGCAGACTGCTGTATGAATGTAATCTGAGTAGACATAAATTAGTAAAAATTATTATAAAATTCCAAGTCATAATCGAACACAATCCTGCAATTTGATTGGTTGGTTACATTGTTTGGAAATGTTGTGGTAGAAACATGTGTCGCGTGTTTAAAAACTCCAAATTTTACATTGTGCTTTTTATGAATGTATAGAACTATCAAGTGAAGGTTTACAATTTATGATTTTACTGTAAAGAAAGTATCATTAACTAAAAATCTGAATGTTTCTATGGTTCCTGGTTCAATCACGTGAAGATGGCTTTTTGATTCACATGATTATATCGACTTCCACATGCTCATGATTGATTCAGCTCAAGGTTAATTCGTCATCCAGAAATATCTGACAATTTTCAGGAGAAAATGTGATAAATTAGCTTCTGCGTCAATAAATCGAGTCATTGTTTGGAGCTAGTGATTTATACTCTGCACTCGTGTCTCCCAACATTCCTCCTTTAGTATATATCAATCCAAAACACGACAACCTTACCTTGCTCATCATCTTTAACAGCATTTGACATAACACCACGAAATACCGGAGAGGCAAACCCGATGAATAGGAGACCAATAGTACCTAGAAGTTTAGGAGAATAACCATTTAATAATATAGCTGAAAAGAGACCAAGAAAAAAGATTAAATATGTTGCTTACAAATCAATATGGAATAGAGAAGTGATAATTCCTTGGCCAAATTTTACATAATCTGTTTCTTTACAGTGCAACATGGGTAACAGTCATACAGTTAAACCTGTTATAACGGTCACCTCTTTACGGCGGTCACCTGTCTATAGTGGTCACCCTTGCAATGTCTAAAATAGTATTTTTTATTGAATCAAACCTGTATATAAAGGTCGCCTGTCTATAGTGGTCAATTTATCTACCTCTAGTAGCAGGCTGTTATATACAGGTTTCACTGTAGTACGGTAACATCTACCTATGAGGTCTTAGCTCATAAGTAACATTGTGACTTACCTGAATGCTAATAAGACTTACAGCCTTACAAAGAGGATTCAATGCAACACAATTCATCTGTTCTTAAGCCTAAAACTATGCCATCTACTGTTAGTTGGGCAAGCCCTATATGCGACAACGGCAGACAGTTGATTGAGATATTATTGAGGTGCTGTAGAATATGAACCCTTGATATATTATGTGCACATGGTCCACAAGCAAAAAATTCAAAATGTCTAATCAATAATAAATGATTAGAGTAAATACTACGTGCTCAAACTTTTGGTAACATTTACCTCCATACAGTGGTCACCCCACAATATCAGTCACTACAAAATTTCCAGAAATGATAATACTATACTGAATCAAACCCCTATTGGTATAATTAGACGTCATTTACCATCGCCTGCACTGTCTCCATAAACAGAGGCTTCATTGCATTAACAATTTGCGCACTGGTAGCTCACTGACAGAGTGACTGCAAAATGTGCAGGAGACCAATGGGTTTGATTTCTTGGCAGTACACACATATATATGTTCTTTGTATCTGTCTGAAAATTTGTTACCGGTATGTCCCTCAAATAAACAAGTACTAATATGAGGTGACATCTATCACAATTAATTCTACGGCTAAAAATGTAATATCATAATTGAATGATATTTTACAAGTTTTTTAATTACTGTACTGTACAGCACTGTAAATACTGATAATACTGATGTGTGCCATTCAACTAGAGAAGGTATTCCTTTGAGAAACAATTTAGGAAATCCAATAACCAAATTTTCACAAATTCTTCATTAACAGCTCAAAAGCTGTAACGAGTGCTACTGGAAAAGTTTAATGTTGGATTTCAAGAATAATTTATCAGTTTTCACAATGCAATTATATCTACTTACATAAATAAATATCTCTTTTTGTTTCTGAAAATGCCAAACCAAAAAGAGATCCAGCATAACTTACGAACGCCAGCCACACCAGAGCCATCTCAGACATAAAATACTTTAACACTTTCATCGCAAACACAGCACCCAAGCCCATAACAAGGAATCGTGTTGATAATATATAACCAATTGCTATGGAGCCCCAACAGAAAGGATTATTTTGTAAATATAAAATATAAACAGTAGAGGTTCCAAGAGTTAAAGACATTGTCAAAATATTAGCTGGTAATATCACATAAAAGAGCCATCTTTCAGGTCGTTTCTTACGAACAACACTCCACACTTCTTTAGGATAATGTAATATTTCTTTCAGTGTTACGTTTCTATAGCTACCTTGATTTTGCAAAGATTCTGGTAGAAAGAATATAGCATAAAAGCAGGCAGTACTATGTAATGCAAACACCAACCAATATGCAGCTCTGAAGCCCTTTGCTGTTAACAGATGACCACTGATAATGGTACTGGTCATACAAGCAAAGAAGATAATGCCTTCAAAAATTGCTGTAAAATATAAAACATACAATATAAATCAGTTGCAGTAATTATAATTTTGGCTTTCATAATCTTTTGAAAATATTTCAATTCACCATGTTTTAAAAATTTGATAAGTTCAGCTCATGAGCAGTTAATATCACAATTCGTCAAAAATCGCTTAACATTCATCAAACCTGTGATTTTCTTAATTGGACTACTTCTCAACTGGAATGAGTTCATGAACTATTCTTGCACTGCTCATGAACGTCAGAAGGTCTTATTCTTATGAAATCTTTATGTATTGAATTGAAGTTGATGAATTTTCATGAAAAGTTCACGGACAACTTCATCAAAATCAGATCTTTTAAGTTGTTCATGGACAGAGGACAGGTCATGAAATGTCTTTGCAAGGGAGTGTCTCCAAATCAAATGAGTCACAAGTTTACAACTGGGCCAAGTATAAAAATAAGATTAAATCAGTTGACAGAGAGACAGTATACTGAATATAATGTAAAAAGTCAACAGGCGGATCAATTTCATCAATTTTAGCGAGCAATCAAATAGAAATATATATTTTTCATACCAATTCTTATTGATCGTTTACTAGCTTCAGTTATATCGGCAATATAAGATAACGCAGCACACAATACACAAGTATAATATCCACCAATACCATTGAAGAAAGCACCCAAATAAATCATATAAACTGGTAGATTCATGTACATAGTAATTAGAACAACAGCGGACTCAAGAACACTACCACACACAGCCATGATAATTATTGGACGCCGACCAAATCGATCAGACCATGGTCCAACAAACAGACAAACAATTAATGATGGAACAGCTTCAATGAGAACAAAGCCAAGCTGGAAGAATGACGCTGCCGATTGCACCTGCATTGAATAATAATTATAGTTTTATATTTTTAACCTCAACAGTTTTATAGACAAAGGTATTAAAATGTATATAGATAATATTTTAGTACGAATGATGAATAATACAAAAATATAAGGCCATCAACAGAGTTATTGTCCCTATAAATTGAGCCAGTTGGTATAGTACGCAAGCTGTCGACTGAGAAATGCTTATTATTGCTCTGACCTGTGCAGAATTTTGATCAGCATAATATTTATGTGGCACAACCCAAAGCCAACTATAAAACTATAATAAAAAGTTTATATCAAAAAAACCGCCAAGAAAGACTTTTGAAATTATTTGTAAACAAATGTAATGAAGATGCAGGTTAGTAATCTTTACAAGTTCATATGAATTTTGGACATTTTGAAGGGATAAAAACTATTACGCTACTCTACATAGGCCACTTGAGACACACAGGTGTAATTTACATGTGAAACGATGTGTTCCGCGAAATGCAATTTATTTTCAACGCCTTTTCAATTCACAAAGACTTCACAAATTATTTCACAAGTGAGAAAACAGACCAATCACCACCTAAGGTTGCACAAGGCATGCTGTGATTGGTCATTCTGATTATTTGTAATGAGCACATCACTTCCTTCATTAAAAAGTTACATGTTCCCTTACAAACAGCTGTTGGTGAAGTTCATTACAGGGGTATGTGGCACAGGTATAATGTCAATGTGTTATAGTCTCTACAGTTCATTAAAATTAGATGCTTCAAACCTTTTGTAAAAAAGATTAGCTCAGATCTGACGGCAGAGCAACTGGATAGGTCTGATCATATCTGGTCAACTGTTTGAAACCCCTGAATGTCATCTTATCCTTGAATTCATCTAAAACATCAAGATAAGTGCCATCTGCTGGTGGTCGAGAGAGGAATAGATTACAAAGAGACGTGATGTACAATTGATTTCTATCTGCCATGAAATGTGTTGAAAATGATCTGCAGCACCCCAGCTGATAACAATAAAAAGCCTTTAGCAAAAAACCAAGTGATGTAGAAATAAAAGAGTGGTACAGGAACTTGGGTAGGACAATACCGTCTCATTTTACTACTATCATATTTACCTTTTTCTGAAGTTCATGATCAGTTGAATTTCTAAGTAGAATATTGTCCTTGCAGCCTTCATGTAATCCTTTATACTCATAACCAAACTCATAGTTTTCACTATACCTCATGTAAACATATTGTTGTAGTATTGGGAGATGGAGCATCAAAGCAGCAAAATAACAAAATAAAACTGGTTCTGTAGCATGAAAATAGGTTGGCCGCCATGAACGAATCTCTTTTGTTATACTTGTGATGGCCATGCCAAACAATCAACCAGCTGAAATTAAAATAGACCATCATCATTATACTCAAATATAAAATATTTTCACATCAACCATACAGTGTGTAACTTGCATATTGCAATTACCGCTTATGTATAGCCTATCTTTGAAACCATATTAATTAAACTATATGAACAATTCAAAATTTACAATGAGTGCTTGTGGAAAAGTTTAATGTTGGATTTCATGAATAGTTTATCAGTTTCATGAAAATATCATAGTTTTTCACAGTGCAATTTAACATATCTACTACCTACAAAATGAAACTATATTAACCAATTTGCAGTCAAATCCTTGCTAAAGAATTTCGGATACATGTAAATTCGGTTAATATGCAATGAAAATCATTGGCAATTGTGTAACCAGGTTAAACTGTGATTACAACATTTGCAAATGAATACTAAAAAAAATTATTCAAGAACAAAAACTACAAATATTGACCCAAACAGGTTCAATCCAGCATTGTCATTGAGACCAAATCGCCAAGATCAAATTAAACAGAATACATATAATCTATTGATTGCATAAAGCTACATGCATAACATTGTGAAGGTTAAATATGGGTTAGTGAGAAATATAGTATGTAGACTTTTTTTTCAATGTGTGATGTTAATGTGTTGACTGCGGGATCGCATGTCAGCGGTGATTGTTTATACTGTATATAAAAGAGAGGTTCAAGTCATGTCAGCGACTCGAGTTCGTTGAGGGACCAGTGATAAGATAAGTACTTGAAATTTTGCAGTGCCGTTTATGTCTCCCTCACATCGACCATAGTCTTACACAATGTTTGTGTTACAGCCCCTTTGTACAGCATGTAATATGTGTTAATGAGTGGTTGACAGGGATTCAATGTTTGGTCTGGTAATAAAACGGTTGTAGTAGCATGCAATGATGAAATAAGCTTTATTTTGCTAGAATATAAAGCTTTTAAAAGTTGAAAAGGAAGTACATTTCTATTTACAGAATATAACAGCAGCGAGCCGATGAGCGACTAAGTGTACAAGAAGGTAAACATAAATACAGAAAGAGAGGATGGAAGTATGGACCTCACTTCTAATCACTATATTTTCAACAATTTGGCTATGCCCTGAGATTTATAAAGGGTTACAATACGCTTGCAATGTTTGTATCCATATTTACTAAAGGAGATAAAGTTGGGAGACGCAAGTGAAGCGCTAAAAAGTCACAAGCTCCTAGTGAGTGATTTTTAGCTTTCAGAGTGTCTCCCAATTGTTCTCGTTTAGTAAATATGAATACAATCATTTGCAAGTGTGTTGTTGTTGTAATTTTATTTGAATTCGCTATTCAACATGAGCAATTGCTCGTTTACATTGTTGCGAATATATACCTTAAGGGTATAGGGCAAAGAATAATAATAAAGAATAATTTAACATATACAGATTAATTGTCTCTATATATAAATATATAATATGTAACTGTTATAAATGTTTTCATAAATTTTTTTCAATTTCAATTCATGAACAAAGAAAAGGGTTTTCCACATCCACAACAAGATAGATATTGTTGAATAAAGAAAGACATATAGAAGAACGTCTGTAATATAAATTCCACAATTGTCCTGAAGAAAGTTTATGTACTAATCACTTTTTAAATTTTAGGTTTACCTTGAAACAGGGTAGCCTATAATTGTTCTGTGTTTTTATTTTGCATGCTGTATGACCAATAACTCATTTACTACGCTTTTCAATAAAAATAAACATCTTAGGCTAAACATCGTTTTGTAAATCATTGCCATAATTGAGATATTGTTGGATTGTTATCGAAAAGTTATAATTTCTGTATCTTATCACACATCAAACTTTTTGAAGCTAGCAGTTTTTCCCGGTTTTCAGAACCATGTTTTACTCTAGGATTTCATGTACGCTTTTTCGACCAATCATATCGCAGAAAACCTTTGTGATAAATTAGAATATGTTTTATTGTCCCACTGGAATAATAATGACAAGACTATTCACATTAAATTGGAACGCATCTTGCCTTTATTAGAGAAAAAATAAAGTATCAATTCAAATATATTTTGCACAAGAGAAAGGATGTAACAGAAGAAGTCATAGAAAGTAGATATACAGATTGAATCAAAGGGCACAAGTTCTTTGAAGAAATACTTAGGCCTACAAGACTTCAACATCCCAAGATGCCTAAAACCAGAATGCCAAAGGTCATCCAACACTACATGTATTTTGCGATGCCAGTGAAGATGCATATACAGCCTCTGCCTGTGCATACATACCATGGCAGCTTGAACATGGCAAAGCGAAGACGACATGCATAGCAGTGAAAGGCAAAGTCTCGCTACTGAAGAAGTTGACAATACCACGTCTGGAGTTACAAGCGGCAGTGCTAGCTACAAGGCTAGCGAAAACCATCACTGAAGAACTGAGAATCAAGCTGGAAGACATCATCTATATGGAGTGACAGTGCTGTCACTTTGGCCTGGATTAAAAGTCAATGAAAACCATTCAAACATTTCATTGATGTCAGCATTGGTGAAATACAGAGTGATTCAAATCCACAACAATGGATGCATTGTCCAGGAGCACTGAATGTAGCCAATGATGTGTAAAGAAGGATTTCAATAGAAGCCTCGAGCAACAGATAGTTCAAAGGACCGCAATTTCTAGGAGAGGACGAGGATAAATGGCCACAGCCAACAATACCAATAAAAAAGACAGATGATGAAAGGACGACAATCATATTTGCGTGTGCTTTGACATTATCCACATATGAAGAAATCATTGACATCAAAAGATTTTCAAAGTACAAAAAGTACAGTAAGGAATGTGAAAAAAAAATGTGACTGGTGTATATGAAAGACGTGTCAATAGACTCTCTTTACTGAACATTGCCTGCGGATTATTGTTAGATGTGATAAAATAATTCGTTCACTTCTCCCATGGTGGAGGGTGTGTTGTGAACAGAACATGTAAAATTATTGTAGCTTTCATATTATAGCCTTGCCAAGCAATGAAAAAAGAATCAGAGAAAAGCAGTGGACAGAAGACAATTGTTTTTCCTCGTTCCTGTAGTAGTTAAACACGAACGGGAATTGGCAGAAAAGCTATCTGAGGAGAGACGAATAAAGTGGATATCTGCGATTACTTCTAAAGTTTCATTTTGAAAGTGGAAAACAATCAAAACCGGATAATTTGAATGTTGATCGGTTCCAACTCCATCTGGTTGACAATCAAAAAGTGGTCCACGCGTACTGGAACTGGAACTGAAATCTTTGGTCGGTCACCTGCATCATGCAGAAAAAGTGGTGTGACGAGGTAGTGCTTTTGTCAGATGTATGCATAATCTCATGTGTGGTTTCAGGAGTCCGAATTATTCTATTTGAATTAATAACCAATTTCGTTTAGATCTATTTTGGTGGCATACGCTTTTGCAACCATGGAATGGGGTCAGTATTTGGCTTTACCCATCATTGGTACCCATAAATCAAATTGTGATTCATTCTGATGCTGCGGGTTCAATGGGGGATACTGCTTATTGACCACTTCATTGGTTTGCACGTTCTTGGGTGGCGGGTAGACCATTCAATTGCTTACAAAGAGTTATGGCCAATTACAATGGCAGTACATGTGCGTGGATCAGCCTGGAGGACTAAACATGTCCTGTTTCGATGTGATAATGAATCTGTGGTATATATTCTAAACAATCACACTTCAAATTCATCAGTAGGCTTAGTAACAATACCACTATATACAGTAAACATGTTAATAATTGTGCATTTAGTCTACCACTGTATCAATATAACGTTCTGCAATAGAAGACCATCATCGATTAATTTATGGAGGTTACAAACATACAAAATGGTTACTAGATGAGATGAATGTTAATTTACCTCGAAAGTTAATCAAAGAAGTAATACCAAATTGTGAAGAATGTCAGTCAATCGAAACGTCTGGAGTACAATTAGTTGAGAAAGAACATTTGTCTGCCATTAAAAACTGGACAACATTGAGTTTAGATTTACTAAGCACAAAGGAGAAATATTTCTTACCATGGTTGATATTGGTCCATCACGTTTTGCTATCTGGCAAAAAATACGAACTGAAGGTGATACAGTTGACGTCATTGCCCAATTACGTAATACTTTTAGTGAACGAGGACTTCCTAAAGAATTATTATTAGATAATTATTCGTCAATCAAATCTTCTAGAATGAAACAATTCTGTGCAGATTGGAATGTTATATTAAATCCGAGACCAGCGTATAAAGCTAGTGGTAATGGTATTGTAGAAAGGAACCATTGTACTATAAAATCATGTGTGGACAAAACTGGAAAGGCAGTTTTAGATACAGTATATTGGTACAATAATATTGTATATATCTCCTGCAAATATCAGGCCTATTTACTCCTACAATCCACGCTTAAAAGTTACTGTGACATCTTACGAACCACCGTATGACATTGAGGATGATCTTGTTTGGGTGAAACCCGATAATAACGTTAGATGTACTACGGAATGGAAGAAAGGAATAGTTGTTAATAATAACAATAATAATAATAATCGTATCGCATTAAGAATATTTAACCCTCATACTAATTTATGGGTCCAAAAAGTTATTGGTAAATGCATTACTTGATGATGGTAGTACTAAAACATATATCAATGAAGATGTTGCTAATGAGTTAGGATTACAAGGACAAACAGAATATCTAAGTGTTAGCACACTTAATGGAGCAGTAGAAAGATTTAGTTCAATGAATTGTAAGCTGTATAATCGAAAGTAGCGATACTAAATAAGCAAGCCATTTACATGTACTACAACTAAAAATGTAACTGGAAAAATGGCACCAGTTAATTGGAAGTTTACAGTTAAACAATGGTCACATCTATCTGATATAAATTTCCCACCGTTATCGAATAGACGCATTATCGATTTACTTATTGTGTAGATCATGCTGATTTACATTATTTGCTAAGAGAAGTAAGAGGAGATAATGCTGCTGCTCCAGTAGCTAGGCTAACGCCTTTAGGTTGGACTTGCGTTGGCAAGGTTACACAACCACCGAGTACTGGTAATACTGTATTGATTATAACATTAATAATACAAATTTTAATGATTTGTTTTATTCTTAAAACAATGATGATATTACGTCGATAAATACTACATTAAAAAGATTTAGGGAAATCGAAAATATGAACGAAATTAGATTAGAAAATCAATTATCAATGGATTGGAGTTATGTAAAGATAGTTTATCTTACGAGAATAATCGATATGAGATTGGAATACAGTGGAAGAACAACCAGGTTAATCTTCCTAATAATTATAACATCGCTAAAAATTGTCTAAAGAGCTTGGAAAATAAATGAATGAAATGGCCTTCTACAGTTATGGCTTATTCGAAAGTATTTACTAATCATCTCGAATAATTAGTTACATTAGAAAATTGAGTGGAGATATATCTCAATTATCGAATGGTTGGTATTTACCACACTTTGCTATTGTTCGGGAAGATGAAAGTACTACAAAATTACAAGTAGTATTTGATACTTCTGTAAAATGTGAGGATATGTCATTAAATGACATGATATTTACTGATCCTAAATTACAGAACCATATGTTGAACGTTTTATTGAGATTTCAGAGATATCAGATAGCAATCATTAGTGATGTTGCAGAAATGTATTTGGGAATCGGATTGATCCTATGGGGTTATTAAGTCCTTGCATCGCTAGAGGAAAGATGCTATTGCAAGATTTATGGTTCAATTATGGTTTAATTCTCTTGATTGGGACGAAATTATTGATATCAAAGATGGTATTGGAAAGAAATTTATGGTTTGGTTCAACAAATTGGATAATATGTCGCTTTTGCAATTTCCACGTTGTTTACAATTATCTAAAAATGTTAAAAGTGTCACCTATCATTTATTTAGTGAATGCATTGAGTTTAGCTTATGTAATTACAGTATATGTTAGATATGCGTACGAAGATGATGATGTATCAGTACGATTAATTATGTCTAAATTAGAAGTTGCACCACTACATGTTGTAAACATCCACGATTGGAGTTATTGGGTGCAACGCTCAATGGTAAGCTGGCCAAAGAGCTTTATCTGTCATTAGATATAGATTCATGTATTGTTTATTTTTGGTCGGATAGTATGAATGTAGTATGGTGGCTACAACACAGAAATAGGTTGATGAAAACTTTTGTTGCAAATAGAGTTGCACATATTCAAGAAAATAGTGTATCGCAAAATTGGAATTATGTTCAATACTAATTTTAATCCCGCTGATTTAGCTACACGTGGATTAAATATGAAAGATTTATCTGAAAAATTATGGTTAAACGGCCCTGAATACCTATTATCACCTGTTGATCAGTGGCCTACAGTTGAAGTTTTTAGAAATATAGACGCAGAAAAAGAAATGGAAAAGAAAGAGGATGTTATTGTGAATTATTCTCGTGTTATAAATACTACGATCGATGATTGGAAATTAAAACCTGAACATTTTTCGTCTTGGCTTATGTTTAAAAGAGCCACGGATTTGGAATTTAGATTTGCAAACAATTGTCGACGAACAAAAGAACAAAGAAAGGGCGGAGAAATAAGTGATCTTGAATGACACGATATTGATATTTTAATTATAAAATCATGTGAACAAAAGGAATTTTCCAAAGAAATTAAGATACTGGTATCAAAGAAACCTGTCTCTTCTGACAGTAAATTAATTACTTCCAATCCATTCATTGACGATGATGACCTTATTAGAGCAAATACTCGTTAATTGTATGCTGATTTCTTACCGTATGATATCAAGTGTCCTTTATCTTACCATGTTTTAATTGGATAACTAAATTAATAGCCAAACATACCACGAAAGAGACGGTCACTCGCGTGGTATAAATCATGTATTCGCTGATCTGTCAGAACGCTTTCACATTATAGGTGGTAGGGAAGTTTTAAAATAATGTGAATGATCATGTTATCATTGTTTAAAAAAGTAAGGCAAAATTAGCAAATCAGATGATGGCACCGTTACCTTTGAATATAGATTCAAAACACCTTTACGTGTGTTTGCAGAAGTTGGTGTAGATTATGGCGGGCCCTATCTTACAAAGCAAAGAACCCGTGCCAAACAAAGAACCAATAGATATTTATGTTTATTTACATGTTTACAATCACGTGCAGTTCATCTTGAAATGGCGTATGCACTTGATACCGATTCGTTTTAAACTCATTCTAACGGATGACAAACCGACACGGACTACCTAGAACAGTTGTGTCAGACAATGGAACAAACTTTGTAGGGAAATAGAGAATTAAGAGATTTATTAAATAAGTTAAATCAAACTAAAATAAATAATTCATTAGCCAATAAAGGTATAGCTTGGAAATTTAACCCTCCAGAAGCACCACATTTCAGAGGAGATTATGATTAAAGCTGCAAAAAGATCGAGTAGAGCAATTTTATGTTGAAATTAATATCATGTTGTCAACAACAACAACAACAATATTAACATGTAACTTATGATTGGTTAATTGATTAGCACGTGACCTTGTAGAGTGTGAAAGATTGTAAATTGTGTTTGTAATTTATCAGTTGAATTGTGTTGTTAAAGTATTGACACTGATCTTATGTTTATGAAAATTATATTGTTATGGTTATTACTTTAAGCATGTGTGTTTTATGAACCATTTTGTTTGTTTGGTCATTTGATATTTATAACAGGTTATGGGCCCGGTCTAAATTTTGTGTTTTGTGTTTTGATTTGGATTGTTTGCTGGATTGTTTTGAAAATTGAAAATGGCGTCTGATGAAAACTTCCTAGTATTGAGAAGTTTACTGATAGAAATTGGCCTATATGGAAATTACAAATGCTGGCGTATTTTCAAGCATGTGAGCTATACAGACTGTTGGCTGGGGAAGAAAATGAGCCAACGCCATTACAAATCAACCCTCTACGAACTGGATATATTGCGAAAGGTAATGTCTCGATTGGCGAACTACAGGAAGCGTTGAAAACGCAAGAAAGACGTTTAAAACATGACTGTGAAAGTGGCGAGTCTGTGTTGTTTGTTTCTGGTAGAAATTACCGACAAAGTGGTACTCAAAAAGGACCTCCTGGTTCTTGGTATGGGTGTGGCAAATATGGACATTACCACAGAGACTGTCCAACTGACCCATACAAGGGTAAAAAGAAAACCAATAATCACCATGTAAAAATTGTAAAACATACTGATTGTACTGATGATGATGATGATCAAAAAGGTTTCACTGGTAATGGTATATTTGCTGCCATTCATGATAACAATTATGCAAAATGTTTTGATTCTAATGACTGGTTGACTGACTCTGGTGCCAGTAAGCATATGTCTAATGGTAATTCAAATATGATTAACTATACATCTTTCAATTCTCCTGAGCCTGTTACTTTGGGGAATGGAAGTAAATGTGAGGCTGTTGGAAGTGGTACTGTGATTTTAAAAATGACTGCTGGAGATTGTACTGATCAACATGTTATTAACAATGTGTTGCATGTTCCTCAACTAGCTCACAATTTTTATTCAGTTGCTGATGCTGCAACAAGTGGTTGTTCTGTTGTTTTTACAAATGCTGACTATGTTATTCAAAGTTATAATGGAGAAGTTATTGCTAAAGGTGTTAAAAATGGTAAACCACACCAACTGTTATGTAACAAAGTAGACCATAAGTGTAATGCTGCTATCAATTGTTTTGATTTATGGCACCGACAGCTTGGTCATGCAAGCCCTGATTGGACCAAAGAAGTACAAAGTCTAGCTGACAGTGTAGGCACTCTTGGAAGTACTGAATTATCTTTTTGTGAAAGCTGTGTTATGGCTAAACAGCATCGTCTACCATTTAAGATGAAATCATCAAATGACATTAAATCTCAAGGTAAATTGGACTTGATTCATTCAGATGTATGTGGTCCCATGTCAATGGAGGGTGCTAAGTATTTCATTACTTGTATAGATGACTATACACGCTGCTGCAAGGTATATTTTATTAAGCATAAATCTGAAGCACTTGATAAATTTAAAAGTTTTGAAGCAGAAGCTGTGAATGAATGTGGGCGAAAAGTAAAAGCATTTTGAAGTGATAGAGGCGGAGAGTATGTATCTGATGAGTTTTAAAATTACCTACAGAAGCAGGGAATTAAATATGAACCTACTACGGCATATTCACCACAACAAAATGGTGTTGCAGAACGCATGAATAGGACACTTCAAGACATTGCATTAGCCCAATTGGTATTTGCTGGTCTTCATAAATATTTTTGGGCAGAATCTGTACACACTATTGCTTTTATAAGAAACAGAATGCCTGTTGCCTTACTTGATGTAACACCTTATGAACGCTGGTATGGCAAAAAGCCAAACTTGAAACAAATGAAAGACTTTGGTTGTACTGCTTATGTTTTAAAGTCTTCTAATAAGAAATTTGATTCTAGGTCTGCTAAGGTAAGATTTATTGGATAGGATAATGGTACCCATGCATTTCGTTTATGGAATGAAGAAGCAAGAATATTAATTGTTCACCGAGATGTCGTTTTTAATGAAGATGATTTTGGCAGTAGGCTAATGGTAGATCAGTGGATGTGAATGATGATGTTCCTGTATCTGATATATTATCGATCCCTTCAAACAAAGATGCTACATCTATTGTGCAGCCTTCTATTAACAATGGATGTGACACTGCTACATCAATAAGTCGTTCTATTCGGAGAAGGACAGAGCCTAATAAATTTTGTGATTGGGTTACTGATGTTGATATAGATAATATTGATTCATTGAATTTTGTTAATCATCATTGTTCTCACTTATTATATTTTGCTAGTGGAATCACTGAACCCAAGTCTATCAATGAACCTTTGACCTCTGAGCAATCTGTACAATGGAAAGAAGCAACTGACAAGGAATTTGCTTCATTGAAAGAAATGCAAACTTGGAATTTGGTAGATTTACATGCAAATAGAACAGTGATTGGATGTAGATGGGTGTTTAAGATTAAAGAGAAAAATGGTACAATTGAAAAGTTTAAAGCTAGATTAGTAGCTAAAGGTTACTCTCAAATGTTTGGTATAGATTATAACGATACTTTTGCACCGATCATCAGATTCAATATTTTGCGTGCATTAGTTGCTATGGCAGTTAAAAAGAACATGGTAATTTACCAAATGGATGTTGTCACTGCTTTTTTGAACGGTGAATTGAATGAAATTATTTATATGGAGAGGCCCCCTGGTTACATTGAAGCAGGAAAAGAACATCTTGATTGTCAGTTGAACAGATATTTGTATGGCTTAAAACAAGCGTCAAAATGTTGGAATATTCTGTTATGTGATTTTTTAAAAAGTATTGGTTTTATACAGGGCCAGACAGACAATTGTGTGTTTATTATTGATCAACCGTTTACTATTGTTGCTGTTTATGTGGATGATCTTGTATTAATGACCAGTGATATTGATGATATGTCTAATTTAAAAGCTAAACTTTGTGAGAGATTTAAAATGTCTGATTTGGGTTTATTGCATCATCTACTTGGAATTACTATTATTATTAAAGCGAATGAATTATTTATGGATCAAGCATCGTATATGGAAAAGTTGTTAGTGAGATTTAATATGGAGAATGCTAATTATGCTACTACTCCTTGTGATACCAATGTGGTACTAGTCAAAAATGATGGTGTATCAAAACAAATGGATGCAAAATTATATCAGTCGTTAATTGGTTTTTGTTATTTGCAGCTATAGCTACACAACTTGACATTCAGTTTGCTTTTGGTTTAATTAGTCGCTATTGTTCTAATCAGTCTCATTTGACTACTGCAAAGCGTGTACTGAGGTATTTGATAGGTACTAAACATGTTTGTCTGATGTACCAAAACAATGGGAGTGATATTCTTGGATATTGTGATGCTGATTTTGCACGTGATACTGACGATAGACGTTCTACATCTGGTTGGATTTTTATATTTGCTAATGGACCTATAAGTTGGTATAGTAAAAAGCAAAACTGGGTTCGTTTGTCAACTGCAGAGACAGAGTATATATCATTATGTAGTGCAACGAAAGAAGCATTGTTTCTTATGCTCATTGTTTCTTATGTTAATTATTTAGTGAATTAAATATTGATGTTCATCCAGTTACAATAAAAGAAGACAATCAAGCAGTTATCGCTATGTCCAAAAATTCTGTTCATCATTCTAGAATGAAACACATTGATATTAAATGTCATTTTGTTAGAGAAGCAGTATCAGATAATAAAATTGATGTTGTATATTGTAATACAAAAGAAATGCTAGCTGATATGTTAACAAAGCCTTCACCCAAGTTTGATTTTTTGAATGATTCAATGAAGTTGACTTAGTTGAAAACATGAATGGGAGTGTTAAAATTATCATGTTGTCAACAAAAACAACAATATTAACATTAACTTATTATTGATTAGTTGATTAGCACGTGACCTTATAGGGTGTGTAAGATTGTAAATTGTGTTTGCAATTTATCAGTTGAATTATGTTGTCAAAGTGTTGACACTGATCTTATGTTTATGAAAATTATATTGTTATGGTTATTACTTGAAGCCTGTGTGTTTTGTGAACCAGGTTGTTTGTGTTTTGTCATTTGATATTTATAACATTTTAAGCAATGCTGATGTCACAGACGAGATGCTAATCACTGCTATGACTGGAGCTGAAGCACTTATCAATTCGAGACCATTATGTTATCAAACAGCTAATTGACTATTACTCTTATCTAACTGCTTAGCAGTCTATTATACAAACAGTATGCCACTACCAACAAAGGTGGACTTGGAGCTCGAGAACGCCGAGTTGCGTAGACAGCTTGAAGAGAGCCTTTATGGCAACAACACGGACTCAAACGTTTCTAGTACAGGTGCAAGCAGTGCTCCAATTCAAGTCGACCCCATGGTAAACTTAATGCAAATAATGATGGAACAGCAACAGCAGCAGCAAACGCAATTTGCTGCACTAATGGAAAAGATTATTACGCCGCAAGAGTCTCCTCTATCCAATCTCGGTAGAAGCACGATCGAACGCCATGTCTCGTCTGTAGCGCCGAAAATCACAGCAAAACCACCACCGATGTTGGAAAGCGATACGACCTATCATCAATTCAAACAGTGGCTGAAAAGTTGGGATAACTACTATCAATTGGTTAACTTGAAAGAGCAAGGCTACACACAACAAGTCGCCGTATTTCGAAGTGTCTGCACACCGGCAATGCTTGACAAAATGACCTTCTCTATGGCCATTACCGAAGACAACACGAGCATCCTCGCAGCCATAATAACAGCCATCAACAATTTCTTGAAAGCCAAACTGAACGTGGCCTTGGATTGCTTGAAAGTCGTTCAAAGACACCAAGAAGACAATGAGACATTTGATGATTACTACACAGACCTGTGCGTAAAAGCAGCCAACGCAGACCTTAGAAGTATGACCCACGACGATTGGATCGCTACCCTTATCATTATCGGTATTAACAGCAACGATACAAGACAAAAGCTATTGGCAAGGAGCCCTACTCCTACCTTACAAGAAACGCTGACAATATGTAGGAATGAAGAAAAGGGCACGATAGGTAGCCAATCACTGCGTTATCCAGCCTCGACAATAGAGGCTACAAATGGATCAACACCGACCACAAAACAGCATAACAAAGACGAAGTAAATGCAAAAATGTGTGGAAATTGTGGATATCCGCACTACTCAGGCAAAGACTGTTCCGCTAAGGAAAAGAATGCAACAACTGCCAAAAAATTGGCAATTTCGCGAAGGTATGCCGTTCAAAGACAGCAAGCAAAACTTCTGGTGAACAACACGACTCTGTGAAATCGCTATCTATATCACAAAGTTCGCTAGCCATCTCGTCGTGTCAATAAAACACAGATCCGACTATCAAGATTGAATTGTATAATTCACGCACTGCAAGCTATTTGGGCACGTATGACGTCATTCCAGACACTGGGGCTCAAGGTTCAGTCATGAGCGCATCACTGTTATCACAGCTAGGTTTAACACGCAAAGATTTAAAAGTAGACACCACACCTACTATATCTGGGATCGAAGGTTCACCCCTTCGCGTAGTTGGTCACGTCACAGTAGACTTGAAGCTGTCAGGCAAAATAGCTTCAGAGAAAATATATATTTGTAACAATATTAAGAAGTTTTACTTATCGTTGACAGCATGTCGGAAATTGAACATTGTCCATACAACCTTCCCACAACCTTTAGCTCAGACTATTTCTGCCACATCGACCAGTAACCATGGAAACAGAGATTATCCGATCAAACCAACAGAAAAGGAAATCGAAATCATCAAAAATTAACTGCTGGACGAATTCAAAGATGCCTTTTGCTCAGAGGATGAACTAAAGCCGATGAACTGTGAGCCAATGAAGATAGACTTGAAACCAGATGCTAAACCATATGCAATATACAATGCTCGCCCGATTCCATACGCATACCGTGATGAAGTTAAAACAATGATTGATGAATTGGTAGCTAAAAAGATCTACGAGCCGGTTGGTGACCGTCCAATCGATTGGTGTCATCCGCTAGTTGTGATACCGAAACCTAATGGCAAGTTACGATTATGCGTAGACTTAAAACACCTGAACGATCAAGTCAGACGTCCCGTTCACCCTATGAAGACACCAAGAGAGGCTGTCTCTGGAATATCACCACGCGCACAGTATTTCACGACAATGGATGCTAAACACGGGTATTGGCAACTTGAACTAGACGAATCAGCTCGAGATTTAACATGTTTTATGACGCCTTGGGGACGTTACATTCATTTGCGCTCTCCAATGGGTTTCATAGCATCAGGTGACGCCTATAATTTAAGAGGCGACATTGCATTAACTGGGCTACAACATGTACACAAAGTGGTAGATGACATATTGGCTGACGATGAAAACTTTCGTGAACACATCTTACGGGTCCGTAGCATTCTAGATTGATGTCGTACTCACAAAATCACTTTGAATGCAGATAAATTTAATTTTGCTAAAGCCAATGTACGATTTGCAGGTTACAACTTATCTAGAGATTGAATCGCCACCGATCCGAAGAAAACGGATGCAATCCGGTTATTTCCGCAACCGACGTCTCGAACACAATTACGTTCATTCATGGGTTTGGTTAATCAATTGGGTCAATTTACACCTCACATCAGTAGCGCTGCGACTCCACTTCGTGAATTATTGAAACCATCATTTGACTATATATGGACCACTGAACATACCGCCGCTTTTAATAGACTCAAAGATTAACTTGTTAGTACACCTATTCTAGCATCCTTTGACTTGACTGCAGAAACTGTTCTAGAAACGGACGCATCTCGTTTAGGTGGTTTGGGATATGCACTAATGCAAAAACATGGATCAGATTGGCGATTAATCCAATGTGGCTCTTGAATTTTATCAGATCCAGAAACAAGATATCCGACGATTGAACTTGAGTGTCTAGCTATCGCCTGGACCGTACGAAAATGTCACCTCTATCTAAGTGGCTTGTCTGGTTTTACAATAGCTACCGACCACCGACCATTGATACCGATCATGAACGACTTCACACTCGATCAAATCACAAATGCTCGTCTGCTACGATTCAAACTGGCAATAAGCAGCTATCAATTTCACACCACATGGCGAAAGGGAAGCATACATTACATTCCTGACGCACTATCAAGAGCACCGCTGCCACTCGATGAGCTCTCTCATGAATTAGCGAACTGTGAACCAGACACTCACCTTCATCGTGAAGCCGTCATCAACATAGCAATAATCGCGCTCAATGAACAACATGACAATAAATATGAAGATGATACTCTTAAACATTTACGGCAATCAGCACAAGGTGACCAGGAATACCAGCATTTACTAAATGCAATTGAGAATGGTCAACCAACTGAACACACCACACCATACCGTAAAATATTCCAAGAACTATCGACCGACGATGGCCTTATACTATTTGGTACACGTTTAATCATACCAAAGATTCTGCGCAAGGAAATATTATCTAAGCTTCATGACTCACATCAAGGGATAGAGAGAACGAAACGGAGAGCTCGTCAAGCCGTCTATTGGCCGGGTATCAACGCTGACATCAAAAACTGCGTAGAGAATTGTGACCAATGTCAGCAGAGACTACCAAGTTTACCGTGTGAACCAATGCGGTATGATATCCTGCCTAAAAGGGTATTCGAAAGTGTGTCGTCTGATTTATTCAGCCACTCCGGAAGCACGTACATGGTATACGCTGACCGCCTATCCGGCTTTCCGTTCGTAACACAATGGCGAAGTGACCCAACGGCATCAGATGTTATCAAAATTGTGCGCAAATACTTTGTGCTGACTGGAGTGCCTGTAGAAATGAGAACAGACGGTGGCCCGCAATTCAAAGCCAAAGCGTTTAATGATTTTTTGACCAGATGGGGAGTCCGATGGAATCCGTCTACTCCGCACTATCCGCAATCAAACGGCCACGCCGAAAGTGCTGTCAAGTCCATCAAAAGTTTGGTTGTCAAACAGGCAAACGGCGATATAACATCAGAGACTTTTTTACATGGCCTGTTAGAGCTACGAAACACGACCAGAGCTGATGGCAGACCCCCATCTCAAATTTTATATAGCCACCAACTCCGTTCCAAAGTCCCTGCACATTATTCAGCATTTGCCAAAATCTGGCAAGAAGCCGCCAAGGATGCAGACAACAAAGTTGAAGATATGAAAGTATTACAAAAGATTTATTATGATCGCACCGCCCAGATTTTGCCACGGTTAAACATCAGAGACACGATCCTAATACAAGACCCTCGAACCAAGAGATGGACGGAAAAGGGAATCGTTATTGGCATCGGACAGAATCGAGACTATCACGTCAAACGACCGTCTGGTCGCTTGTACTGGCGTAATCGCCGATTTTCAAGACGAATTAAACAAACCAATGCCGATCAACCAACAACATCAACCGACCTTGATGAGCCACCGTCAACTGACACGAACAAAGAAACCAAAGCAACATTACGTAGAAGTACGCGGCTGACTAAACCGGTTAACCGCTACGGACAGTAAACCTCAACGGACTTGAAATGGACTTATAACTCATAACAATTTAAATCTGATTTCTTTCTATTTGATCTAAAAGTATATAATAATTTCTATTTGTTTTTGTGCTTACGTAAAAACGTATTGTTAAAGTTGAAATAGAAGTTAGAATACCTCCTTTCAACTAGAGGGAGGTGTAATGATATTTAACACCTAGGCTTAGCACAGCATGATATGTAATGTTTGAATACGAATAAATCAGTCTTGAGTTGAACTTCTCACACTATTGAGACCCGTTGCAAAGCTATGTCAATTTAATGTTGCTACTGATATGTCAAATAATTGATGACTTTAATTATAGACACTCGTATGTGTCATAGTACTAATACTGTGACAATGTCTTCATCTGAAATTAATTGAAGTTTACCGATTGCCTCAAATCGCCTATACCATTCAGCGAAATCACCATCTCAATCAAAAACTTACCGCAACTCTGTAATGGTAATATCACGCTACCTACAATATCATGGCTACCATTGATGTTGAACGGACTTGCATTTTTGGTTTATGATAACATTCTAGAGAAAGAAAAGGAAAATTTATTTATAGTGAAAAAAACTTTTCAAGGCATTTTTGATTTCCCGCTATGTTGCCTGTGAGAAATTACAACCTAGGAGATTACAAAGAGGAGAGAATGTAGATGCCTTCTTTGCTGACATTCAGCGATTATGTAATTTGGCTGCTGTTAATGCTGCAGCAGTCGCATTTGTCATTCGCATGCCAGAATCTGTTAGTCAGCAATTAAGATGATGAGCGATCAGAGCAAACCATCTCATGAAGACTTGGTGACGAGAGCCAGAGTGTTGTTGGAAATTGAACAACAATATGTTGTCTTGGCTTCTAAATAAGTTGGCAACTTTACTGGTACGGGGGTCAGTCCAGGTAAAGTCGAACGGCTTCATTCCAAAAAAAAATTGTATTTTGTTTAAACTTTTTATACATGTAGATATGGGTACAGAGATATTGTATGTGGAGTATTTTTGATCTTAGATGAAAAATAACGATTTTATTAGCAGTTTAATTTGTACCCTTTTTGTAATCAATGATTCATGAAAACTTTCTTTCCTTGTAGCTCATTTGTTTGTTGGTTTAATAAGATGAAATTTCGTATCAGGATAGAATAAACAGTTTTCCATTGATTAATGTCTTTTTATTGACAAAACTCCAAGCAGTTGTTACAATGTTTCAATTTTCCGAAAAAGCTTTAGTGTCCGATATGGCACACCATTTTTCACGTCGATTTTTTCATCAGTCGATTGAGCAGAATTAAAACATGCGATGGACAAAAATGTACAATGGTGCTATTTTTTTAAAGAGTTTAATGATCAAAAATGTAGTTTTGTCGATATTTCTTTTGATAATTATATCGCGTTTGGAATGCTGTACATATCACTTGAGAAGGCGTGAAGTGATGATTCTCACGTCGTATCATGTCAATAATACCCGCGTGTCTACAATAGATCGTAGTGATTTCTATTTTATTTGTAGGCGAAATGAATCAGCGTTAGTTTGGAAACTGTACCACGTAAACGCTCTCTTTCGCCTCTTACTATCTTACTGTACGGTCGCGTCTGTTGTATCAAAGAGCTCTGACTAACGGCCATAGTAGCCCTTAGCATCTCTCCCTGCAATGTCAGCAGACACGGCCTACCATTATCATAATAAAGAGTATTAACATTATATGGATTGTGTTGTTATTTAATCTCCCACATATTCGACAACCAATATGGCTTAACGATTATGTCATAGATTTATGAATGAAATGAATTTAGATTTATATAGGCCTATTATAAATCTAGGGGGATATGTCAATCAAGTGTTATTTAATACATTAATATAACGTTGTATTGTTGTTGTTATAATGCCTTTTGTATAAATCGTGAGTGACCGTCAAGGCCCGTGTAAAGTTTTGACTTGATGAAGAGAGAGCGAAAAAAGCCTTCCTTCCCGTTTTGGTTGGGTTTCATGAGTGGAAGCAAAATTATATTGAGTTAAATTAAATTTAGTGTCATTTTTATCTTCATTTTTGGTACAATACTTGTGTTACTTACTTAACTATTAGCCTATGGTAATAATTAATGACTTAATTTAGATTATGTTAATTTATGTGATATTATTTTGTCAAGTCTAACAGAAGAATCCTACCTACAGTCTTGGCCTACAATGTCGACGCAGTCTGCCTAAGCACGTTCAACTCGTAAGCACAAGTGTCCGAAATGTTTGTTTTTCGCAAGTTGCAACTTGTCTGTGACCGTCTGTCTGTCTGACATTTTGGAAATACCACTGAAATATATTGTAGGCTTAGCTGAAAATAACTAGAGAGTCAGTGAGTCAGACACCAAAAAATTACAAACAGGGGAACATTTGGGAGCTACACATGAAAATTGTTACTTACCAGCATAAACTTTCATCGATAATTGGTCCATATCGTTAAAATACCTGTCATTTACGGTATCTTTGGAAATAAGCAAACAATATTACCTAAATTAAGTGTGTTTGTAAAACAGCTAGCGTGAATCTTAGTTGAAAATTGAAAACAAAAATATTCATGTGATGTGACTGACCTCTTTCTCAATATTTAATCCGATTGAAAACCGGATATTCGGATAGTCCTCTAATCCAATAATATTGATAATATACAAATATCCAATATCCAATGTCAATAATTTGATGTAATGTACGTTGACTTTTTAGATGCGGAAAAAAGCAAGCGAATAGAACAGAGCAAGTACATATCTAAACGCCTGTCACGCTGGCCCACACTGGCTCAAAATTTCGAATTTTTACTATTTCGTATACACTCATTTACAAATTATCGCCCCCTTTCAATTCTTCCAACATTTCCTAAATATTAGAAATAGTAGTCCGTAATCAAGTGCATTTTTATTTTAATGGCAATCTTCTTTTTAGATTTGAATTTTTAGGGTATCAGAATGAGAATGAGCATATTCCAATCCATTGAATCTTAGGTTTTTGAAACAACAATTTTTTAAGAGCAACAAATTATACCACATCGGATTTTTCTTGAGATCAAAAAAGCTTTTGACATAAATTGTTTCTCGTGAAATGTTTTTAGAAAAACTGCATCGTTGTGGTCTAGATCCTTCAGTTGTTTGCTGGTTTTATAATGACAAAAGATCGAAAGTTTTTATTTTGATAATTATCTCCTCAGTCAATATATTGTGGGGTGCTCCAAGCCAAGGAAGTAGTTTTTGGTTCAAAACATTTTAAAAATTGCAACATCATATACTATATATGGGTGGCCAGGGTGGTTCTTACTGTCCCACGAAAACAGTTCAATTTCAGGCATCATGATAGATGAAACCTTCAATCTCCTGTCAACTTATATTATGGATGCCAGTCGCCTCTCTCGTGCAGAACCACTGTTGAAAAATATTAAATATCTTGAAATTAATCAATTTGTATTCCATTAAAGTCTAAAATATTACATGCTGTCATTCTTAAAAAAATGTCTTGAACTTTAATTGAAATATTTTATGTTTTATCTCTTCACAGACCTAACATTAACATTTTTTATAGTCCTTTTGCGAAAAATTCTTTATTGCAAAGCTTTCCGTTTAAGTGGAATATTCATTTCCGTTTAAGTGATTAATCATACCTATAGCATTGCGTTTGACTTCGACACCAAGCTCCCGACTCATCAATTCCTTCCAATTTTGAGGCAAACATTTCTGTATGGTTATTACAGTGTCTGTACAGTCAAGAATTGTAGCATATGCAATTATGCATCGTCCTTATTTCTACCTAAATTGACTTTTAATCGATGTGAGAGAGACAGAAAATGAAAATGATTCTTCTTTACAAATTAAACAAGTTCTTTCTTCAATCACTGTCTTCGTGTGACTCTCTCAACTCTCATTTACAACATCTCTTGTACTATAGTTTAGCATTAATTTAAAATTATGACATTCTGTATTTACAATTAATTCCAATCTGATGCAAGCTATATGAGTATCCCAGCTGAAAGCAGTAATTTCAAAAGGGATTCCCTTGATTGAACAAAAAACATTTCAATATTCACACATTTACTTATATGTAGCAGTTTTTCATATGGTCAAATAAATACATACATATTACATACATACATATCGTTGAAGATAACTTAGAATGCGTTCTCGCCTTCCTGGAATTAATGCTTTAAGTATAATGGACTCATACAGTTCAATCACAGCAATATTTGTTCGCTTCAGTCATCACGTAACACAACGTTAGGGCGTACAAGCCAAAATTGGTTTTAAGGAAGATTCTAAACCATTCAAGAGCTCTGTCAATGCAGTTTACTTCATCTCCTGCTATGCGAGCTATTGACTCGGATTCCTTAGAGAAAACTGATCATAGTTCGTGGGCGTGACACACGGTTAATTTGCCCAAGCGTCCAAATTTGTTCGCATTTTAAGAGGGGCGTCAATCCTCAAATTCATGTTGATAAACATCCATTTCCAACAATAGATTACCTATACTTAAAACTTGGGGGCAAATGATGGAAAATTATTTACAAAGTTGGATCTCTCGCGCTGCTTTGAGCAACTTGACGTTCGGAATAGCCTGTGCTGCTGCCATTTGCAAGAAGACAACGATGAAGCTGCTCTCTTCGATAACAAGTACATGCTCGGTGTACATAGATGGCGTTCTATTTGCTGCAGAAGACGAGGATGCATTGTTAAAACTTCCCGATGATGTACTATCTATTTTTCAGAACATAACATTTGATTAAACAAAAATAAACGTCATTTTTCAACGTCAATTATCAATACTATATTACTGAACATCAGACGTACCTGTGGCTCAAAAGTGGCACTGCCTGTATTACCTACTGCAAGATTACAAATTAGATTATCAAATTAGAATCCTTTGAGTTATTCTAGTATTCTGGTATTAAGGAATGGATCATGGTAATGCTGATACATTGAGTAGATTGCAGTCACGTACAATGATCATAAATCATAAATGTTTATAAATCAAACTCCGGGATCAAACTGCTTCGATTCCCGTTGATAGTTTAAGTTTTAAAGATGAAACAGAGTTCGAACCAACCTCAAGTTGTCTGACTTGTCCATAGTGGGAATTCATTGTTCAGGCTATACAATTTTACCGTATTTCCACACCCGATTTGAACTTTCATTGTATATGATAGTATCCTCATTTGGGTTTGACGAGTTGTTATCCCTACTGTATTGCAAGAGGTGATATAGTGGGAAAAACCTCATGTTAATCATGCTGATTGTGTTAAAATGCGAATGTTGGCTAGGATTCCTTGCTGTTTTACAAATATTGATGCCATCATTGAGACATCTGTACACAATTCTGCCATTTGTCAAGATTCCATTGACGAGATCCACAGTCATCTCAAGGGACACATGTTTTTGACGAAAAATATCGCGGGATAGGGTGATATGCTGAAAACATGGTTTTGTCGATATTGTAATCCAAATGTGATAGTTTCCCATAATGGAAAGCAGCTCTCGTGAAAAGAGTTCGAAGACTTCGGTAAATCTATTGATGCAATTCATATACCAATATCCCCATATCATCCAGCTACAAACGGGGCATCAGAAAGGGTCGTACAGACAGTTAAGAATGGTTTTAAAATAATACTTGCTATTAACAGAAGCACACTGATGTACAAGAAGCTGCAAATGACTTTCTATTAAGTATTAACATACATTGCTACTCCTCACACTGTGACATCCGGTGACACCCACTGAACTCTTCTGTTGGGTCCAGTGCAGGTACGTTGGAATGATGGCAGGATTAGTCGGTCAACGTTAGGCCAAATTCAGCTATGATATTGTTAGAAGGCTGTAGGACACATCAAAAAGACATTGTGCAATTTTTAGTGAATTCAAAAAGGCATTTGACTCTGTCTTAAGATGGAGAATCCCAGAAATATTAGATTTCTATAATGTACCTATTGTTCTTATCGATGCTATTATGTCTTTTTATTCTTCTACTTCGGCTTTTCTTAGAACTCACTATGGTGGTCCTGACGATTTCGCGACAGCTGGTGGCGTACTACAGGGTGATACATTGTCTCCTTTTTTATTCACTCTATTTATTGATTATGTTTTTCGTATTTCATGCCCTGACTCTTCCGGTTTTACCTTTGATCGTCGTAGGTCTTCACGTCATCCAGAGCGCAGCGTATCGGACCTCTCATTTGTTGACGATATTGCTATCTTAACAAATAGCATATCTGATGCACAACAACTTCTCGATGAAGTTGAACGGGTTGGTAAAACAGTAGGCTTGACAATTAACACGACTAAGACAAATTTATTGCTTTAGGCACAAAACAGGCACACCTTGCTATATCAAATTGTGACATAGAACGTGTAGATTCGTTCAAGTACGTAGGTTCTGTACTTCCGTCTTCTTCAGATGATTTAACCCAACGTAGAGACCAGGCTTGGGCAGTCATTAGAGGGTAAGTAAATTTTGGGTGTCCGATGTCAGTACTCACGTTAAGTTACGACTGTTCTGACACACGATAGAACCTGTTCTATTATATGCATCTGAAACGTGGGTTCTATCAACCACTCTATTGACTCGACTTGACTCAGCTTATGACGCCATGCTTCGGCATGCTTTAGGAATACATTGGCCTAACTTACTTCTAAACTTAGGAAACTCTCCCCTTCTGCCTCTGCTATTGCTAAGCAACTTCAGAGTATCTTTTTAGGTCACATCGAAAGATCAAAGACCTATGCCCCTCAACCGCTGCATGACATCCTTCACTGGCAACCGAAGAAGATGTTGCGACGGGGCTATGGGAAAGTAATATCTTTTCATATTGTTTTGTATCGTTAATTGTCTTATTTACAAGTTTCTTTGGCAGCTATGGCTGGCTGTGATTTGTGGCGTTCTTTGTGTGGCAAATATGTAAGGTGTAAAGAGGGACGGTACATTCCTATAATCTGACTGTCTATACTACTACTACTACACTGTGACATCCGGTGGCACCTGCTGAACTCTTCTGTTGGGTCATGTGCGGGTAGGTTATAACTTACCCGGGAGGAATTAAAAAATGCAGAAAATCTAAGCATACCGGTAAACCAACTGCGGTAAATGAAAACTACATAAAGAGGTAGAAGGGCTGAGATTCAGAGACTTATGGAAAGGAAATTGGACCAAGGGAACGATTGAAAAAGTTTGGACAAAGAAATGTACTCATTTAAATGATGACGATGGTATGTCACACAAGCGTCATGAAGACCAATATTGCTATGTCATCGACCTAATCTTAAACCTATCAGCCCTGTGCAAAAAGCCTATCATGGCTTATACAGAGTTACATAATTACAGATAATGAAAAAACTACGTTAATGACATATTCACAAATTGGGAAATACTTCTCTAATATATCAGGAGTTTGATGTCATGATCACAGCATGTGCTATTGCATGTATATATAAAATACGACTCACTCTGAGTTGAGAACCTACAAAGTGGTTGTGTTATTGTTTATTATGATTATATGAATATGTAGTAACACCACAGAACCTAATATCCAAAAACCTTGACTTCAGAAATAGCAACAGTCGAATAACCAGGTATTGAAACCACAAGATAGCGTCCAGAAACTGGCATTTCACAATCAATAGAACGGATAAGGTCAACTTTGTATGCCACTTCATTCACACAGCTGCAAATGAAAATTGTACGAATTATGTAAGCTGCAATATTGATATTCAGAACATTTAGCATACTTTCGTTCAATTATAATTGACAAATGCCAAACCAAATGGTTGCTTTTCTGTATAAAATGTTCCTATAAATTTGCTCTATTATCATAATTGTGGAATGTGCATAAACAAGTATATATTGGTGCTTATTCATCGCTGAATATCATTAGTAAAAGTAAATCACCATGTCACACTTCTACCAGCACGTAAATGTCTCTGTTTAAAAGATTTTTATAATATGATAGAGTTCTTAGTTTCAGGGAATGTACTATGAATCGTGCTATGGCATAACATACCCACACAGAAATACATGTGTGTTGAGGCATTGAGATATCTTGCACATGGATCTGAAAATTGTCGAGACCATTTGAGCAGCAGTCATTTCTTTTGTATAAGGTGACTTTGGTAATGGTATGTTTCTCGCCAAGATCAACTTGCCACCAAGGTTTCAGAGCGTGTGGTGCAGTATGTGCACAGTAGTCTGAATTACAATTGTGGCCAAGAATCCCATCAATTGCATACACGCATCCTAAAGCTTGATGGAACGAGCTTTGAGAACATTGTTTGCCAATCAAGGATAACTCTGTAACAAATGATAAAAATTTCAAGGAAACATATACAATATTCTTTCATTATTATTAATATTTTTTATCTATACCCATAAATGCGAATGTCTTGGTGCATGTGTGTTTGCGAGGGGTTTTCACGACTTTCTCGGCAATTCCAAAACCAAATCAATCAAATAGCATATCACCTGATAGATAATTGCAAATAGTTGTACCTAGCGGGCTATATTTTTCCAGTTTTCTTTTTGTTTTGGCGTATCGTAAGAAAATATCATTTCTCGGACTCATTTTGTTTTGTTTCTTGTAACTGTAGTGAGTGAAATGATTCGATGGCTATAGATTACCACACGCGTACATAGACGATTCTGAGATATATATTTGATGTACTTGTTGTAATAATAGTAACTGTAGCTGGCCAGCAACATAGAGAGGATGAATGAAGGGCTAATATGGCCGTTGATACCAGAGCCTCTATGAAGGTGGACCAGCTTTGCTAATATAATATGTGTAGCCACGAAGGGCTGACGTGAGGAGGTTTAATACATCGTGATGAATTATATATGCAGACAGTGATTTATATTTACAAGGTAAACGGATTTCAAATGGAAGATTTACAGTTAACAAAGGAAATACATTATGATAAACAATAGGCATAAAACAATCCACTACATAACCACAATGCTACCGCATGCTTAGTTTCGTCGCTTAGTGCTTAGTTAGTTTGTATGATAGTAAAATTACCCTAGCTAGAACAGTTGCATCAGGACCCGCATCTATATGTATCCACTCTTAAATAGACTGAGCATGAATGCTTGAGACTAAGGATGTAATGAGAATTTATGTCTCCAAAATTGCAACAAAAACGAAAAATCACGAACAAAACAAGCCGTAGGTGATTTTGTTGATATTACTTCATTTGTTGCTGTGATCATCGTGAATCACAAAACTCCTGAACAATCGTGCTTTAAAGGTGTTAATATTACCTTGTAGTGAGCAATCTACGTACTTAATAATGGTGTCTGTTTGTAAATAAATTATTTCTCTTTTTATATGTTGTCTGTCTGTCATGTATGACGTCATCAATAATTGTAGCCTCGCAAACAAGTCAATAATATTGTCAGTTCAGTTCAGGTACGCCTAGCAAATACAACGTTGTCTTTTCTGTATCTTATACTTAATATTATTTAATAACCGTTTGAATAATAGATATTTAACATTGGCGACGAAAATGGGACGAAAGACAAGAGCAACTGTAAGACAGGAGAAAAATTCAGTAAGTGATGAGGAAGAAACCGAAACAGCGGTACAATCAACGAGGAAGAAGACTATGGGTAGTACAACAAATACAAATAATCGAACTACATTAATCGGAAAAATCCCAGAATTTACCGATGGCGAGGACTGGCAGGATTTTTCAGAAAGGCTGGAAAGTTATTTTTGCGTTAATTCCATCGATGGTCAGGAAAGAACTAATGTCCTGATCACCGTTGTTGACGCTGCCACGTATAGACTCCTGAAAGACCTAACGTTTCCTTGTAAACCATCGGAAATGAGTTTTGAAGACATTGTTGCAGCTTTGCAGAAGCACAAAGCACCGATCAGAAACGAAATGGTCGAGAGATATAACTTTCACTTAGCAATTAGAAAAGAAGGAGTGAAAGTTAATGAATACGTAAGTAGATTACGCCACTTAGCGGAATATTGTAAATTCGGTAGTAACCTAGAAGAACAATTAAGGGATCGGTTTGTTACCGGTATCAGAGAAGAAAGGATGCTACGAAAACTGCTCAGAGAAAAAGGACTTACATTAGATAGCACTATTGCGACATGCCTTTCTACTGAGCAAGCTTTAGAGAACACTAGCATGCTAATGAGCGGTACTCTAACAAAATTAGAGGAAGACAACAGCAACGATCCTGTTTTGTTTCAGGGTGAACATAAAGGGAACTCATACAAAAAAGCCTACAGAAAATCAAACAACAGTTCTACAAGGCCAAATCAAGGGCGTAATTGCTACCGTTGTGGTGAAAAACATCACCCACAAACATGTCGTTTCAAAAACACTATTTGCAATTTCCGTGACATACGGGGGCATATTGAAAAAGCTTGCATGAAGAAAAGGGATGCAAAAATAAATGAACAAAACGAATCAGATTCTGGTCCTGAGGAAAATGTTAAAATTGTTTACGAAATGATGAAAATTTCAACTCCAAAACGCGCCCCAGAGCCGATATTGGTTAAAATGAACATAAATGGTAGTCTTACTTGAGGTTGACACTGGTGATGGTCGATCCATAATTGGTAAACATACATATGATAACAGCCTCAGTAGCACTTCGTTGGATTTAGAACCATGCAATTTTAAACTTAAAACTTACAATGGTCAGCTGATACCCGTTTTAGGTGTAGTAACGGTTAAAGTACAATACAACAACAAACATTTGATAAGCTGCAACTAGTTGTCGTAGCAGATAATACCCCCTCTCTGATAGGTAGAGATTGGCTACACGCAATACCACTTAAATGGAACACTTTAGTACCGATTAAACAAATAAGGGAAAATTCACCAATGGAAAAACTCATTAATCGAAACGAAGAACTTTTTCATGAGGGACTAGGAAAATTTACCAGTCGGGAGGTGTCAATTTATTTGAAAGCCAACACAACTCCTGTGTTCCTGAAAGCCCGCCCAGTACCATACGCTATTAAGCCTCTAGTTGACATCGAAATAGAGCGACTATTGAAAGAAAAGGTTATTTATCCTGTAACACATAGTGCTTGGGCAACACCCGTGGTACCTGTTTTAAAACCAGATCAAACTGTCCGTCTTTGTGGCGACTTTCGCCCTACTGTCAATAGCAATACTGAATTAGACAAATACCCGATCCCTGACATAAAGGACTTATTTATAAAGTTAGGGGGAGGTAAAGTATTTGCAAGACTTGATTTGGCTCATGCCTATACGCAATTAGTGATGGATGAAAAATCACAACAGTTATGCACAATTAATACGCACAAAGGGTTAAATAGATACCAACGTTTACCGTTTGGGGTGTCGTCTGCCCCAGGAATATACCAGCGTGTACTGGAAAATGTCTTTGCTGGAATAGAAAACGTCTCGTGCTACCTAGACGATGTTATTTGTGCAGCAGAAAACGAGGAAGCACTACACAAAATAGTAGAAGCTGTATTTCAAAGACTAAAAACAGCAGGATTACGATTAAAAAGATCAAAATGTCAATTTAACTTGAAAGAAATTGATTTTCTTGGCCATAGAATCAATGCAGATGGCCTATAACCCCTCCCATCCAAAGTTAAAGCAATTACAGAGGCCCCAGCGCCAACAAACATTACTCAATTAAGGTCGTGGCTAGGTTTATTCAACTATTATGGGAAATTCCTAGCAGACACGACAAATTTATTAGCACCGATGTATAAATTGTTAAAATCTGATGCTAAATGGCAATGGGGACAATCAGAGCAAACCGCTTTCAATGAGACAAAACAACACCTAACTGCTTCACGCCTACTCGTTCATTATGATAATCAATTCCCTTTAATATTATCATGTGATGCGTCACCTTATGGCGTTAGTGCTATTATATCTCATAGATTTAATGACGGATCAGAACAACCTATAGCGTGTGCCTCTAGAACATTGAACAATACTGAGAAAAATTACTCGCACACAGAAAAAGAAGGACTTGCCGTGATATTTGGCCTTGAAAAGTTTCATTTACATTTGTATGGTCGGCAATTTGATATAATAACCGACCACAAGCCTTTGCTAACCCTGTTTTCAGAAAGCAAACAAACAACAAAGTTAGCAGCGTCTAGATTAATTCGTTGGTCATTACAACTGGCCAGCTACCAATATAAAATGATTTACAAACCTGGAGCTGAACACCAAAACGCTGATGCATTAAGTCGTTTGCCAGTTGACAAGGCACCAAAACTAAAAGCCACACCTACACCTTCAGATACTATAAATCTAGTACACACCCTAAACGACAGTGCGCTAACGTTTGATCACATCAACCGAGTCTCAAAAAGGGACCCCATCATCTGTGAACTTGTTCGAGCCGTAAAAAGTGGGGTGCGACCATCAGATCATGAGAGCAACAAACAATTTCGATCAAAATGGGACGAGCTAACCACCCATAAAGACGCTCTACTGTGGGGATCCAGGGTTGTTATTCCACAATCTCTCAGGAAAAGAGCATTAGACGTATTGCACCACACCCATCAAGGGATTGTGAAAATGAAAGAGCTAGCTCGCAGCTTCATCTGGTGGCCACATATAGACAATGATATTGAAAGTACAGCTAAAAATTGTATAACATGTCTACAAAACTCTAGAATGCCAAACGCAGCACCTGTACATTTATGGCAGTATCCTACAAAGCCATGGTCACGTTTGCACATTGACCACGCTGGTCCATTCATGGGAAAGAACTTCCTCATAGTAATTGATGCTTATTCAAAATGGGTAGAGGCTCACATTGTTTCATCTACATCTTCAGAAGACACCATCTTGCATCTCACTCAGATATTTTCAAATTTTGGTCTTCCAGAACAAATTGTTTCTGATAATGCTTCCGGATTCAAATCATCAGAATTCCGAGCGTTTTGCTCACAAAATGGCATCACACATAAAACTACTGCTCCGTATCACCCACGCTCAAACGGTCAAGTGGAGAGGGCTGTACAGCTAGTAAAGACAGCTATGAAAAAGAACCGTGCCACAAAGTCACTGCAGCTACGATTGAGCCAAATTTTGTTCTCCTACAGAACCACTCCACACTCATCAACGGGTATTCCTCCGTGTGAATTGCTGATGAAAAGAAGTCTCAGAACTGCAATGCATTTGCTTTTACCAGATTTAGAAAGTAAGATGAGACAGCTACAGCCAAACCCAACACTGAATTCTGCTACTCCACTAACAAAGGACACAGAAGTTCTCGTGAAAGATACTGTTAAAGATTCCTGGTTTAATGCTACAGTAATTTGCCAGACGGGACCACTATCATATAAACTGAAAACTCCAGATGGTCGTACAATAGATCGTCATGTCGATCATTTACAGACTACCACGTCTACAGCAAGTAATACAGCAAGTAATACAGCAAGTAATACAGCAAGTACTACAGCAAGTAATACAGCAAATACTACATCAAGTAATACCGCAAAATACACCACTGGGAGAAGGAGAAAAGGTCCATTATATTATGGGTTCTCATAATTGTAATTTAAGATACAATTAATGATTCATACAAAATAGCAATTAGATCACTGTATTGTGATTCAAATTACTTAATGTTATATTTACACTGATTAAATAATTACACGGTCACATATATAGCCGTGAGTAAAATAACACTACATGTATTTCTTTTTTATTTTATTTACACTAATCCTATGATAGAGGAATGTCATGTATGACGTCATCAATAATTGTAGCCACGTAAACAAGTCAATAATATTGTCAGTTCAGTTCAGGTACGCCTAGCGAATACAACGTTGTCTTTTCTGTATAATATACTTAATATTATTTAATAACCGTTTAAATAATAGATATTTAACACTGTCTAAAACACTGATTTTACAACCACTATACTGCACTTAATTTAACATTACAGTGTATATCCCAGATATTGGGAGATTGCTTCTTCAGATAGAGAAAAGTTTTCTATTAGTGCATGTGGTATTATATATATATAGGCGTAACTATATATAATTCCCGTCAATCAATGTGTTCTATAATTATATGTTAATTGTCGTACGATCACAGTTATTGCGACATAACTTAACATGTTTGAGATTAGATCCAACTTGACTCTGAATTGAGAATGTTGTCTTTGATGTGTGGTTATAAATAATCCTGTTATTTTGTCTGTTATACGACAAACTTGGCGTCCCCTTGGTGGATAAATTATTATATATATACAAAACATGGATCTCAAAAGACGCGATTTAAATTTAAACGATGAAGAAAGAGCAGACGCGTGGCTGATGTCGTTCGAAGCTAAGGCCAGAGGTAAAGACATTAAAGATGACATCAAGACAAAAATATATTCTAAAGCAGATTTGTTTATAGAATTATGTGGAGAAGATGCGTTATTAAAACTAAATCGCTTGGTAAAACCAAACAGGTTAACAGATATGCCATACAAAGAAATTCACGAGTATATAAAAGAACTCTTGGAACCGAAGAAAAGATTGCTTGTGGCTGAACGGACGAATTTTCTAGCCATTAGAAGAAATCAAGACGAGACAGCAGACGATCTGTACTTAAGAATAAACAACCAAGCAGATAGATGTGAGTTCGAAAATTTCAAAAAGGTAGAAGACCCTGTAGTTGAAATGAAAAAATTAGTTTATATCAATGCATTCGGTGACAGGGAAGTTCAAAAAGAGCTGCTTGATTTCCTACGAATAAATCCAAAAGCAACTTTTGAAGACATAAGAGAACGTGTCAGACAATTTGATCAGACAAGAAAATTTCTGGGCGTTTCTCAACCAATGAAATCTCAGAAATCAGAAGAATTAATATCCAATATACCACCATCAACCGATTATCATGATGATACTGTCAACCTGGTGCAATATACTAAAAACAATTACACAAAGAATAATTGTGGCAATTGTGGTTATCAACATCAACCACGCAGATGCCCAGCATTTGGAAAGAAATGCAATTTATGTGATGGGATTGGTCACTTCGGAAAGGTATGCCGCAAATCAGCAGGTAGAGCAAAACAGCAACCTAATGGTAAGAAAGATTTTGTAAATACTACAAATTATGTACTTCATGAAAATGAACAGCAACACGATTCTCAAGAAATAGATATTAATGCATGTAACGATGAGAAAAATTATTTTATGTGTCACTATGAGCACACTGAAAACATAAATAGCATGGAGGCTATCGTGGAAAATGTAAATGTAAATGGTCAAATGGTGCCTATGCAACATGATACAGGTGCCTCATGTAGTATAATTTCAACAGAAATATGGTCAAGTATTGGCTCACCTGAGCTTCAGCAATCGGATTTCCGGCTTAAAACTTATGACGATAAGGGGCTAAATGTCCTAGGTAAATGTACTTTAAATGTAAAACGTAATGGTAGAGAATGTAAAATTCCAGTGCAAGTAGTCCATTCTAGTAGGGAATATGGCCTACTTGGCCGTGATATTTTGAACGTAAATACACAATCTGTCAATTATGCCATTAGTGATGCTGAGTATCTCCCTTCGATTAAAGGTGTTGTTGCCACGATGAAAGTTAAGCCAGATGCCATTCCAAAATTTTGCAATGCTCGACCTGTACCTTTGCCACTTCAGCAGGCTGCCACGCGTGAGCTTGATCGTTTGCAAACCATGGGAGTCATTGAGCTTTTAGAATCAGGTGGTGCAGAGGACTCCTCTCCTATTGTCTGGGTGCGTAAACCTTCAGGAGATTTAAGAATGTGTGCAGACTTCAGTGTACATGTAAATAATAAAATTTTGAGCGATAGTTACCCAATTCCGAATATCGAGAGTATCTTCTCTAGCCTGAACGGGTCGAAATATTTTGCAAAAATAGATTTGAAATCTGCATACTGGCAATTTGAATTGGACGACGCAGTGCAAAATTTATCAGTAATAAATACCCACAAGGGTCTCTTTCGTGTCAAACGACTCCAAATGGGGATGAAAAACAGTGCAGCCATTTTCCAGAGCGTTATAGAGCGTGTTTTGAATGGGCTGAAAGGCATTATTTGTTACCAGGATGATGTTTTAATTCACGCTGTTACTGACGAGTCTTTGAACAAAAGGGTCAATGCGGTATTTGAACGATGTAAACAATGGCGCCTTTCTATCAATGAAAACAAATGCGTAAACAAAGTCACTTCATTAACTTTTTTAGGCTTCAAAATTTCTGCTGCTGGTGTGGGCCCTGATCCCAGCCTTGTAAACAAAGTATTAGAAATTAAGGAACCATGCAACAAAGAAGAAGTTGCGACATTCGTAGGTCTTGTAAATTTTTTTGGTCGATTAATTCCAAATTTTGCAGATAAAATTATTCCGCTTAATCAACTAAGAAAAGTCAATATCCCCTTTTGTTGGACCCCTGACGCAAAAAAGGCATTTGATTCCTTGAAAACCGAACTCGCCTCGTATCCACTAGTACGACCTTATTCGTTGGAGAAACCCATCACATTAACTACTGATGCGTCCGGCAGTGGAATAGCTGGTATTTTGACTCAAGAAAACCGTCCAGTTATTTATGTTTCTAAAACGCTGAGACCTGCAGAACGTAACTATTCCTCTGTTGAACGCGAGGCATTAGCTGTTGTTTGGTGTGTCGAACGCCTTCGGCAATTTTTATTAGGCAGACAATTCAGTATTATCACAGACCATCAAGCCTTAGAATTTTTATTTGGAAACAACAAGGGCATACCGAAAACAGCCTCTGCTAGAGTGGCGCGATGGGCTATTAAGCTGATGGCCTATGACTTCAAAATTGAACATCGTCCTGGTACTTCTATTCCACATGCTGATGCGCTCTCGCGTACGACTAAAAACACGCAGTCTTGTGAAGATGTTGTTGCTAGTATCTCAATTAACACATCTGATGCATTTTTCACGCCTATCATTGACCACAGCGAGTTACGCAATGTTACTAACTCTGATCCTGTTGCTACATCGGTCAAGAAACGTGTTAAAAAAGGCAATTGGTCGAATCTCTCTCAGGCAGAGAAGCCCTTTTCTCTTGCAAAAGAATATTTAACCATTGAAAATGAGGTTTTGTATTACAAATCGACACCATTTATTCCCTTGAAATTAAGGTCATTAGTTTTGTCTAAAGCTCACCACACCCACCAAGGCATCAACAGTACCACACGTTTCCTTTGTCAAAGCGCTTGGTGGCCAGGAATTAGTCGCGATGTCAATTCGTTTATTTCTAAATGTGAAATCTGTTGCAATTTTAGACCGCGTGTTGATAGGTCAGTTCACACGTGGCCAGAATGCCCACCATGGTCTCGCCTCCATATGGATTTTGGACATATTCCAGAGATAGGTCTCATTCTAATCATTGTCGACGCAGGTTCAGGCTGGGTAGAGGCTTTTCGATGTAAGGATAGGTCAACTTCCACAATAATCAAATTGTTAGCCCAATTATTTTCTCGATTTGGGGTTCCAAATTCTTTTGTTTCGGACAATGCAAAAGAGTTTATCAGTGAGGAGATTGTTACTTGGCTAAAACACTCAGGCTGTTTCAAGATGGAGTCTCCTGCATATCACCCACGTTCTAACGGCTTAGCGGAGCGTGCTGTGCAAACGGTTAAGCGCGCAATGCATGCCTGGAACTCTAGTTTACGTATATCTTTTGACATGTTTTTGTATCGAGTGCTTTCAATTCATCGGGCAACATCACTTGCAAAGGGTAGATCTCCTGCTGAACTGTTATTTGGGCGACCTATACGTATACCTGTAGTATCTGACTTTGCACTTGGAGCTAATGTAATGTATAGAGCCACACCCTCCCACTCTGTTCAACCTGCAGAATATGTTGTTGCTAAAGGAAACACTACAGCATGGCTAAATATTGCTGGTCGGACTATTTTAGCATCACGCAACCAATTTGGTCCCGCACCAGCTACTACAATGTCTCCGCCAAATGTTGGACAATCCGTACCGGATAAAGATGTTTCAGTCTCAACCAGTGCACCTAATCAGGACTCCAATATGCGTAGATCTTCTCGTAGCGCTGACGCTCCGACTCGTTATGGCTTTGATAAATGATAAACATTTTAGGAAGGGGGAGTTTGTGGTATTATATATATATAGGCGTAACTATATATAATTCCCGTCAATCAATGTGTTCTATAATTATATGTTAATTGTCGTACGATCACAGTTATTGCGACATAACTTAACATGTTTGAGATTAGATCCAACTTGACTCTGAATTGAGAATGTTGTCTTTGATGTGTGGTTATAAATAATCCTGTTATTTTGTCTGTTATACGACAGTGCATGTTCTTCTTGTACTTGTACTTTGCGCAAGCATTTCCCCCTCAAAAACGCAATCAAAGTTACGATTTTGCGTCTCACTCTTTTTCCTCCAACAGGAAACCGCTTATTTTCCACAAGAGGGTTTACACCAGAAAAAACACTAAACATTTTGTTTACTTGTCTCTAAATAAAAAACCGTCGAGCCAAATGGCAATCTGTTTTCGGAATGATGTTTTCAACGTTCAGCTCAATAATTTGAGCTATATTTGATCAATACGCGGGATCCGGGAAAAGATATAATATGCCTCTAAAGTCAAAAGGTTTTAGTTCTGGATCTTTCTCACTCAAGTGCTCACTCGATTAACACCTCTTTAAAACACTGTCTAAGCAGGTTATCGCTGCTGGCTATTAAGGGTGTGTGACTATTTTAATACGCTTCAACTATGCTGACTATGCTTAGACGAAGTCGTAAAGAGGTGTTAATCGCATGAGCACTTGAATGAGAAGAATATAAAACTAAAAACTTTGACTTTAGTGGCTTATAGTTCTTTAACTGGATCTTGAAAGTTGATCAAATATAGCTCTAAATCTTCAGCTGAACGTTGAAAACTTCATTCCGAGAGCAGATTGTCATTTGTTTCAGCCGTTTATTTATTTAGAGATACATAAGTAAAATGTTTAGTGTTTTTTCCGGTGTAAACTCTCTTGTTGAAAATAAACGGGTTCCTGTTGAAGGGAAAAGAGAGGTACACAAAATTAACCCAAAATCGTCACTTTGACAGCATTTTTGAAAGAAAAATGATCGCGTGAAGTAAAAACGCAAGAAGATCATGTACGAATAGAAAACTTCCCAATATCTGGGATATACACTTTAAATATGCTTCCATTATGGGCTCTAAACAAACAGGGACTTGTGCTTAACGGGTTGCCGCAAATCATTTTCATTTTGATCACTGTACTTTTTTTCTTAATGTAAACAGACTAAACATTAGCTTAATAAACAAATGTATGATGTCCTAATGTTAATGGTAGAAGTATATCATCTATTTAAAAACACTTAGCTTACAGCAGTGTTGAATTTTCTGATTTGAATAAAGTCAATTACAAATAATGCAAGGTATCCTTTACTCACTCACCACTTACTGGATACGACGGCTAGAAAAATAAAAAAGATATTAAAAGTATATATTTTAAATTGGATAAGATCGTTTTTGCACCACAGAAATATGGTGAGCGATCATCAGTCATTTGTTACTCAATGAAAAGTATATATGGTGACTCCTATTACATGTTATCATAAGTGCCGCAGTGCGTCATTGTTTTTAGACAATAGTTGTCAAGCATACTATGATGTTACTATTCCGTTCTGATAATTAAGGTGTGTTAAATAAACCAAATCGTTTCCTATTACGCCGGTAAGTTAAATTATGTTTTAGTTTCTTTAAAATTAGATGAATATAATTTGTTCTCAAGACGGCATTTTGAGATTGGTTCAGATTTTTTATTAAGTAATGGGTCTTTTGAGCATATAATGCAATATTTCTATAATAAGCATATGTAGGTGGCGTGTCTTAGATATATTATTGTCTTATAATGATTGTAAATCAACCATATATACTATCAAACTAACGACATGGAACTATAACTAATTACCAACAATTGTTCCAAGGATGTTAGCAGTATTTCTCTCTGTTATGCAATAGAAAGCCGTTGCATTATCCATTGGTTTCAGGTGCGGGTCTAGACTGTCACAGCTGTCGCGCAAGCGACAGTCAGCATTTGAAAGAAAATTTGAAAATAATTTTGTTTCATCATGATTGAGCTTCAACTTTAGTTGTTATGTTTTATTATTTTACTCCTTCCATTGGTCTATATCTTATTCACCATTTTCCCGTCTGTCCAAGCAGCTGGCCCCATGGCTGGCTGGCCCTACTGGGTCACTCCACTTCATAATCATAATATCATCTGATAGAATGTTGACGCAATTCGACGTAATCAAAAATGTACAGACTCCAAGGATTTGTTTTTTATGTTTAAACGCCACTTCACGCACGTCCCCAGTGGAAATGTGTTTTCTGTGTCCACAGGGAAGCCAGACCAGTTTCCTCTTGATAATTTTTGAGCGACACTGTCAACGTCAGTTCTCATGCAGCAGAATTCAAGCAGAACAGTTGGAAGCCAATAATATCACCAGATGAGGGATAGGAATTTGAAATATGCAGCATGAGATCACCATTGCTTAGCACAATGCCGCTGCAGTGTAGCACGAAGATCTACTATGATAAGCATGAAATATGACGATGTGATTTACGCCGTATGAACAGTTTCATCATCAAACAAGATGGCGCTTTTGATAACACACTTTTGAATGAATTGGCGTGCTGTTTGATGAATAGTGATCTCTCTTCGAAGAGGAACTGTTATGACTTGGAAATATCAAAGTTAGATGCTAGAGAATGTTGGTTATTAGTGGTAACAGAAGGTAGCAGGGAACAAACTGTCAAGGCATATTCACTGAACTGCACAATTTTACAATTTTATAACATTTCTTTTGGTACTGGAGCAATTACATCTTGAAGATGAGGCTCTTGTGGTGACACAGCAGCTGGTGGTTGATGAGATATGGACGGTGGAGGAACACGTTGTGCTCCAAAGTAGCACGGTTTTAAACGGTCAACGGACACAGTCTTTGGTGATCCATTTGCAATTGCAATTATAACATACTTGTTCTGACGACTGATCACTCTGTAGGGTCCTGTATATGGGGCATCCAAAGAACGACGGACTCTATCTACTCTTAACCAAACATGACTACAAATCTTGAGGTCTTTTGGTCTCCGGTTCGACGGACCAATGAAGGACTGTATAGTATATATATATTCAATAAAAAGATAAACAAATAACTAAAAAAACTTGAGTTGAATTTGAGTGATTTCCCATGCACATCAATCACAGGAAGACTTTACATTTGGTTAGAACAAAACAAAAAAACAATAAATAATAAAACACACAATACCCTACAAGCGCATGTCATATTCATAATGCCAAGAACAAGAGGTGCGATTATATATGCCACTGGAAATCCATAAGGTTGGTAGGCTATGTTTGCTGTGATTTATAATTTATGATGTTGTTTTAATTTAACTGAAATTTGACTTAAATGAATTATCTATTTGTAGACAATCATAATCGATAAAGCAAACAAACAATTGAACAGAGAGATTGGCAATGAAAATGTTGAAAGATGTTTCATGTTAACATATTTTATTACATTTTACAATAGAATTTTCACGTCGAGTCTTTTGTCATCGCGTGCAGTAGGCATAGCTAATCTTGGAAAATAATAGCATTTATAATTGTACGTACTACATCATGTATCAAAAGTTCATAAATAATATACGATCACTAGCTTGATATCTTTTATTATTGGTGTTACCCTCAGTTATGGAAAATTCCAGGAGGAAAAGGGGGCACGTTCGGGATAGAAATGGCAGGCAATCACAAAACGACTTTTCCAATTTTTAAACTTCAAAAAATACTTCCACGGTTTGAAAACATTTGTCAAAAGACATGAGTTCCTAGTAAATGCACTAGCTTCCTTTTGAAAAAAAAATACATGAAGAAAATTACAAAAAATCATTGATGCAGACTTTGTTTCTGAGGAGTTGTTTTTTAATATATATGGAATCAGTAAAAGAGCTAGTGCATCCTATTTTCCAAAATATTTCAGAGGAGCATGCGCTCAGACCTCCTTAGATGGGGATGGGCTACATCCCTAAAGTGACAGTCAGCATATTTCCTGCATCCACCCCTGGATGATCTCTTGTGTCGCTATTTGATCGAACAAGGCGATTTCCAATTCTCTTAGGAATTCTTTGGCAGATTTTCCATTTATTTAGATGGGGTTAAATAAACAACCGTAGTAAATACGGATATTCTAGCTATCCTGTTTAGCGCTGAAAATTAATAATTTTCTTTTGTTCTGCTTGACTGGAAGCTGACTCAGCAAATATAGCACATCCACGTTGGTAGATGACAGCGTGTCTACACGTGTGGAGCATTTTCCATTCTTCTTTGGGGATATCATTATGTCATCTTGACTTTTCCATCTCATCTCCTCTGTCAATTCCTGCTGGCTCTTGATAAATGAGTTTCCATGCGGAGCAAAGCGACATTTTAATGATATCATTGATTGCTGCATGACGTGGATAACGACTAGCACCGAAATATCAATTGAAGCGATGGTGACCATTAGAGTGAACGATTTCCCCACAGCGACATAACTGTGGTGCATAATATTTAAGCACCAACACGGAGATCAACTGCAATCATTATTGTCCCATTATCCATAAGATTCTCAGTCGAAATGATAGGAATAATGTTGATCCTGGAATCACTCACCGGCGTTGAGGCTTAAGTCTGTCTTGCCCGATCTAATTTATTGGAGCATCCCAAAATTTGAATATAGCAGTGATAATGAGGCCATCCCAAGCTTTTGTATACAACTTTTTGCTATGGGTGGAATTCTTAAGTCCCCAAGCCAAATCCATTCATCCTCTGCTTTTAACAGGACCTTTTTCGCCATCCGCATATGTGTTTTTGAGGAACGTGATAACGAGGGATTCGGTTGAATAAGTGCATGATATGAAGGCATCGCAAGAGGAGTTGTCTTGCGAATGCCCAAGCCACTTGACTTTACTGCTAGACTTGCTTGTATACCTGGAGCATTTTCTAGTCTACAATTGGTAATGTATTTTAGAATAAGATTGATCAGATTATCGAAATTACCATAATACCAAGAATAAAAGAAGGGTAAAAACATAAAGAGTAAACAAAAAACTTATAAATATACATCATACTTGAGATTAAGATGTAATTCGTCAGCAGAAAATAAAGTTTGATGTAACGGCTAAAGAAGATAAATTCGAAATAAAAGTTTGTAGCTTCTTTTGCTTCGCTAAAATGTACCATTCGACGATTTTCTACAAAAGTAGGTATCATGACTGTAATGAAAAGCATCAGGGAATAGAGGACGTATATATTAGGTTTGTCAATGTCGCAAACGTGTATTCCTAAAATTGGACTTCAAGAATGCCCTGAATTCTATCCGTAGAGATATCATCCTTAAGGTGGTAAAAAGTTATTCTCCCGCGTTAGCGTTTCACGTCTACAATGAGGAGAGTATCCTCTTATATTGGGAAGCAATTTTAATATCAGCAACTGGAAACCATTAAGGAGACCCATTTTGCACAGCTTGCTTTTCATTGGCTCCCATAGACTCAGATGCTGATATGTTTGCTGATGTAAATGGTCGAGAATCGATATCTGGATACCTATTTCTAATTAGTGGATCCACAGTTAGCTAGAAAAGTAAAATACAGAAATGTGTGGTCCTATCTACATCCGAGGCTGAACATGTATCACTGGCTATAGTGCTCTATAGTGCTGCATAAGAAGTGGCTCAGAGAACTATTACAGTATCAAGTATGTAAAAGCCTCTATAAAGAGTGACACCAATTTTAGAAGACATCAAAGCTGTAATCAGCATGATCAAGAATCCGCAATTCGATGGACGAGGAAAACACACCAACATCAAATGTCATTTTGCTAGAGAGAAAATCAAGAATGGAAGTATTGAGCTCAAGTATTGCCCGATATGTTAGCAATACAGTACAGCTGATATGTTAACAATATAAGGCATTGAATAAACAATTGTCTAATAGCCTCATGAACTTTATTGGGATATCTACCAGTCTATAAAAACAATCTCGTTAATACTGTAAACAGTTATGGCATGTACGCAAGCGAGGAGGAGTGTTGAAGTATTTACTTGCTAGTTTCTATTGTTTTGTACTATTTTGTATTAGAACAGAGTGATTGTGATCCTTGCAATTTGATTGGCTAAGAGCAATGACGCCAAATCACCATAATAATACGATGGGAAAAAACACAGTCTTCAAATTTTTCCAAAATGGCAACAAACATTTGATTTTGGTTTGAGTCTGAATAAACGATTTTCTGAGACAACAGATGAAGATATTGATGAGTTATTAAAATCTGTTTAGGCTAAAAGTACGAAGAGAGCAACCGAATATTCAATGAAAATATACCGAGGTAAACTACATTTTCATATAATATTGTTTCAATCAATAAATTAAATAAAATTCATCGAAACATCACATGAACATTACTTATTTATTTTATTCATATTTCTATTTCACAGATTGGGCGTCTGTCAAAAATGTGGTGACTCCGTTGGAGGACATGTCTATAGAAATTATGGATAAAAACCTTGCCATATTTTATATTTTATGGCAATATCAGGCCACAGGAGCGAACAATCCATCGCAGATTATAACAGACCGTCTTCCGCTCAATTGAAATCTTGTAGCGATGTACTGCATTATGCCTTAAATGAAATTGAAATATATAATAGCACCACGAGAGGCACGTAAGGAGAATACGAGAAAGGCATCATAAAATTACGAGCCGTCTTCGGCGAGTAATTTTCGCCTTTCCAGTATTCTCCTGGAGTCTTCACTAATTGTTTAATAGCCTAATTCCATAACGGCCCTCAACTCCAAGCAGACGCTACAATGAGGGCCAAATGAATTTTCACGAAGCAAAGTGATCCGTTCAAAAGGACTGAATCAGGGAAAATCTACCCTGCAAATTACAGGTAAGAGCGTTCTGTGGTGGGCATAAAGTCAATCATGATTGGCTCTTACACTTCAAGAAAACAAAGGAAGTTTTTTTGCGTTCAGAGTTTGAAATTTTTGTTTTGCAAAGAAACAACAAACTTTGACGCGGAAAATTTATTTATTTAATCTAACTTCCTTCTTCAAGCATGAACGAGAAAATATGGAAGGATATTTTGGATTTAACTCTCCACACACAATATTGAGCAGTATCTACGAGGAATACCTAATTTAATACGGCAAGTCATGGGTAAATCTGAACTGTTCAACGAGGCGAGATGCGAGAAGTCTTCGATAATTAGCTTTTGTGGCTGCTGCGGATCAAATTCGAACAGCGTTTGCATACTTCATTTTATTCCAAAATAAAATCGATATCGAAAATCCACAATATTAACCACGAGGAGCACCAATAAAGAATATCTAATTTACGGGCTGATGGATATAAACTTCGATAATGATATGCTTGTGGCTGTCACAATCAAAAATCGCAGAGCGTTTGTATATTTTACTTTATTCCGAAATCAAATAGATACCGAAAATCTACAATATTGCGGCACAAACATCACCACTAGAGAATATCTGATTAATGTGACGGTGAATATAAACTATATAGACAATATACTTGTGGATGCTTCAGCCAAATTCGTTCAGTGAGTGTATATTTTTACTCGAAAGATAAAATCATATTAATAATATTGAAAATCGAAATTTGAAACGAAAACTCAAAAAAGCGTGCTATAATCTGATCCCACGTGGTAAGGTACTGCTCTGTGATTGGCCATGTACTATACATGCCAAACATCATTGAGTTTTGCCCACCAGAGTGTTCTGCTCTGTGATTGGCGAGGTAGATTTTTCCTGCTTCAGCCATTTTGAATGAATCACTTTGCATGGGAAAATTTCATTAGGCACTTATCGTAGCATCTGCGTGGAATTGAGGGCCGTTATGGAATGAGGCTAATTTTGTTATAACCTCTTTTATCTAATATCTTCTCTTTGTATTATCGAGAGCACATGCTTGTATGTAGCCAAGATTGTAGTTCAGATTGATTGAGGAGTTAATAATAATGAAGTCAAAGTTTCAGTTTAATTTACGACTATAGTGTGGAGGATTAGCTCAGATGGCAGAGCAACCGAACTTCAGATCGGATCATATCTGATCGACCGTGGTTCAAATCCCCCTAAGGTCAACTCAGCCTTGACTTTATCTGAAACATCAAATGAGTACCATCTGAGGATGGATTGCATTGTGAGTAGCTGCGGCGCATCGTTGCGCATTGAGAATCGAGACCTATCTGCCATGAAATCTGTTGAAATTGATCTGCGGTGTCACGGCTGAGATCAACAAAGAGCGTTTAAAATCATTGCTCTCAGCGAAAAAAGCCATTCATCTAGAAATAGAGGAGTGGTACGGGTGCCTTCGGTAGGGCGACACCGTCTACATTACTTACTTATAGTGTTGGTATTTGTGGTATTTCTTTCTGGAGATTTTCATTCGTCTTCGATTTTATCTACCCGCTACATGATCAACATATCAAATTGTGAAAATCTCTAAATTTTTTAAAAGAATGATATCAAATGAAGTATATCTGTTGAAGTTTATCATCTATCATCTCCTATTGGACATGTGCCATTCACATGATTTTTGGACGCTTTTTTGATCTTTCAGGAAAGGGGTTCTCATTTCAAATGACACGCGTGAAAAAATACAACTTTTATTGTGAGTGAAAATAAACATAGGCTATTAATTGTTGTATTAATGGACGCAATATAGTAATCGAAATAATACTATTGTTTAATATAGCAACTGGGGACAAGAACTAGATAAAAGAGTCTTTGGCTGCAAAGAATAGAACGTAAGATGTAATCCAAAAACTCCTTTTCGTTGTAGCAATTTCAATATCATTGATTTGTATTTTTTACTCCCGAGCAACGTGCTGGTAACATAGTATACATTGAAGTAGATTTCTATGCTAATTTTTAGAGTCCAGCAAATAAATATTGACAATCGCAAATCAATTCATGCCTTGATACCGTGTCAAAATTGAAAAAAAAACATAACATTTTCCCGCACATGCGCACTGTTACAAACGTGCTCGGTACAGGCAAAAAAATCAAAAATGGCGTGAGTATCTCAGCTCTTGCAAATAGATGGCTCTGGTAATAGGGTTTGATCTCCCTATCTCCGAAGTAAAAATTTCTCGATCTCCCTTGCTCCATAGTCAAATTTTGATTCTTCCTGGTTCTTGATCCCATGTCCGCTATAAGAATGCAGTGTGTCAAATTGGTAAAACAAAACTTCCTCAAATTTATTTGGATGACAATGAAGAATGTGATAAACACAGAGACTAGTTTTTGGGTCTCCCCTGCCCCCAATGCCCTATCAGATCCTCTGATTCCAACTGCTCATAGAAGAGTGTAAATATTACTGTTCGATTGATAGCGTATTGCTATTGATTATCAAATATTTTTTATCAAACGAAGGCAGGTACTAGCCATACACCCATTGTTATATATGTGAGTGATTGCTTTTGACTCAATATAAAGCACGTTTGAATTATTTGAAGTTACAAGACGATTGCATGCTGATGTTTAGCTTTATTTTAAATCATGAACAATTTAGTGGAAATAAAATTGATACACTTGTATTGCAAAGATAGAATACTAGAATTTAATTGCCAATTGTAGTAGTTTATGGCTCTAATGATCCCACATGCAGTAGAAATACATTAACTTTTTATTACTTTTACATAAGTGAAGTACTTACCAAGTAAAACAATTTTGTGTAATATCTCCGACTATATTTCGTGTTTGAATTCAGATTTCTAGATGGAGTTCCACGGAAATCAAAGAGTATACAAAGCAGATATGAGAATGCTGTTATATCAATTGAAAACGTATTACAACATATTTCTTCTTCACAAAGTCGAGTACAATCGAATATATGATTCACATTCATCGACTTCAACTGCTGCGATTCGTATAATGGAAGTTTTGAAGAAAGAAAGTACTTTTCCTGAGACATAGCTACCTTTAAATAGCAAGAAACAAGACGAATTGGCAAAGAAGACTTGGCGAAGATATATTGCATGTAATCCAGCAATCCAACACAAACAAATAGCACAAATAATTAATCAAGCTTAAAAATTTTAGAATCAGTTGACATGCTGACAACGTTAGCAAATAGTGAATGGCAGGTACTGCGGTGGTTCTTGTTTCATACAAAGTACTTTTTAGCATTGGTTTACACTTGTCTTGTCTTTTCATGTCATTTGTCTGAATTCCCTTCTGCCAATGCTTATATTTTTCAGGAGATGATAGCTGGTTAAACAATTTTCAAACACATTGCTTTGAATGATTTACTCAGACATGTTAGTAATATTGACCTGTTGTATAAAGCCATATTTCCCTTTTTTGTATACAAGAGACGATTTCATTCATAGAAGCTTGCTCAAATATATCCTTACGATATTGTATCCAACTTCATCGCAATGATTAGCAATCCAACACGAAAACAATACCACTACAGCAATTTTTTAATATAAGACCGGTGTGTTTGTGTTTGGCAGGACAGACAATCATTTAAAATATAAAAGACATAAAAAGGCAATCTGTAGCTATGTACTTATAAATAGTAGAGAAGTATAGATAGGAATATGAAGTAAAATTTGGAATATACAGTAGAAACTGTTTATAACGTCGTCACTTTTTATAATGGATTATTGTTTATTTTAGTATTAAAGATAGTGACAAAAATTTCGACTAGATTTGCTCTGACGTTGCCGTTTGATATTATCAAGGTTAAAAGAAATATTTGATAAATTTACAAGATATATATAGGTAAAACGTGGTAAGATCCCATTCTATTGCCAGCCAAGATATGTCTGTGTAATATGTGCTTTTTTCATTTTCGAAATGAGCGATTCCAGATTTAAAATCTCGGGCATTGTTGCACTATGAATTTATACATATGAAATATCCTGTGAAATTCAAAAAGATTTCACAGTTTTTTAACTGAGTTTAAATATGTGAATAACCAAATGGTAAAATCTCACATGAAAAGGTTAAATCTCGCAGGCTCATTTTCATGTGATCATTCTGTTAATTTTATGTTAGTTTTAAGAAAATTTCCTGTGGGATCACTGTTAAATTTCTGTGAAAGTTCTGTGCAAAGCCTGTGAAAATCCTTTCAATTTTGAAAATATTGTAGCTTATTGGTATTCTAATCAGATTTGTTAGCCCGAAATTATTCGTTCTTCCGATTTTAATATTATATATGATTACCATATCAAGCAGCAAAAAAAGACAAAGCATATTTAAGATTCACAAATATAATACTGAAAAAATAGAATGAATACAATATATCAGTTCATATTCGTATAATAAAATGCAGAATTATCCACGTATCTAAGTTGATGATTTCTTTTTTGTAATTATACTTTATAATTTGTTCCTGTTTAGTTCTTCATATATGTTGGCAACTATAAACGTTCTCCATGCTCATCCCGATGATGATGACACATTGTCACACACATACAAATTATTTTCTCCTAAAGAAGTTAAACATAAATGTTAGTGAGTAACTGGACAACTGTCAATATGGTTACTTTCATTAGATCGCCATTTTTTTATAAATTGTTACCTTGTGTATAATGTCGTCATATCACCAGTACAGGCAGGAAGACTGTTGATAGAGGTACTTTTCAGAATACTTTAGTCAGGGCCATCCCTAGTATAAGGTAATGGGGGCGTGATACCCCCTGGCGGTTTAGACAGTCAGCAGATCTGCCTCGAATGTATCCAGTCGGCAGAAGAGAGAAGAAACGACAAAGGAGTATGGCGATGTTCGCTTTGTAAGAGTAGAAGTAAGAGAATTCTTTCTTGTCCATTTATTCATTTCCATACAAGTCACGAATACCGTAGAGACAATTATCTGCCACTTTTTTTGTTTAATCAGGACAGACGGGAGAAATTTTGGACCCGATGGGATGGGATCTCTAAAGACCTTATGGCCCGAAACTATTTCCAATATTCCGATAACTTCAGGTCAATGTGCAATTTAACCACGCATGGCAAACCTTGATGTGGTGTATTCAACTCCGGATACTGCATCTTAAATTTTCTTCCAATTTACGGTTACATATCCTGATCGGACTCCGGTGAAGTCGTCAAATTTATTCCTCGACACCCCATCAAAACTTTTCTTGGATCGGCTCTGACTTTGTATGATTGAAGTCTTTCAAAGTCTTTAACGTTGGCATTTTATAAATGGAAAACAATTAATCCAGTTAAAAATTATTGGTTTTTAATTTATTAATTTACAGTGTAATATTCATAATTGTAATTAATTGTAATATTGATTGAGATGCGCCTTTGTTGGTGGTGGACGTTATTTCATTCACTCCCGTTAGTTTGCTTTTTTGATTAAATAGTTATACCGCCATTTCCGAATTATTTTTTGTATCAATATACAAGTCCGTTGAATTCATTGCTTATTTACTTATTTGTTTACTACAAAATATTATTTAATAGCAAGTATACTGTTTCTAAGTTACTTAATGTTTTTACATTGTCTCGCGACATCGATCGTACAATGGTCAACGATACAATTATTATCAAATACAGCAGAGAAGACATACTCAAACTTCGCCACACAAAACTGCATTTGCAACTGGAAAAGAATACTCCAGGAAGAAACGATCCAGGAAAAAACAACACGAGGCAGAAGAGGTGGAAGGAAGATTCAAATTATAAAATATTTGAAAGTCCTGCGAGAATCTTGTAACGATGATTTTGGCGTGGATGAGCAATGTTCTATAAATGATGACTACAATATGAATTGTTCGTCAAACAATTTTCCAATTGATTTAATTGTTCCAAGATAAAGAAGAATAAAGAGCAATTCAAAAGGGCATAGACGAAATACAAGCAACATCATTGTTATTTTAGACACATTAGACAGTTAATTAATAAACCTGGATGTGGATCAATATCGTAATCTGCCTTTAAGCCGAAATCTCTTTATTTTGATAAAGTGAATGCTCGTTGCTCGTTCAGTAAAAAAGCAAGCTGTCTGACATACAGACCATGTCATAAACTCTAGTATCGATGTATGTGCTATTACTGAAACTTGGCTGAAAGATTATGGACCTGTCAGTATTTCCGCTTTGTCTCCTGTTGGGTATACATTTGAACATTTTCCTAGGCAAACCGATCGCAGAGGTGGAGGGACAGGTCTGATGTTCAGGAGCACAATGAGTGTAAAACTCATCGATGCAAAAGAACTTTTCACTCTGAGTATTCGGAATGGAACATTACTGTTAAAAATCATATCGTCAAACTAGTAATTATCTATCGTCCACCCTCTTCAGTGAATCATCCTGCCCCACCTTCACTTATCTTTTAACAGTTCTCCAATTATATTGAGAAGATTGTTATGACATCAGAGGTGTTGGTGACCACTGAAGATTTCAATTTCCATGTTGACTGCACTACCAATGCCGATGTACAGACAGTGTCTGAACTGTTGAGAACGTTTGGACTTCCACAATTACATGTTGCTTTTACTACTCATTCGTCTGGCCATTTACTCGACTCACTGATTACAAGATCAACTGTCGATTCAATAATATCTGCTCTTCGATCAACTTTGTATTTATCTGATCACTATTTTGTGGAATTCCAAATAGCCTCCCCACGTCCGCACCTGGAAGTCAAAAGTGCAGTATCGAAGCTGAAAGAGATCAACTTGGAAATTTCAAACAGGCCATCACATCTTCATCACTGTATAACAGCGGCTACATGCAGTAATACTAACGAAATGGTAAGAGAATAAAATGACGTATTGTCAGCCATCCTTGATAAACATGCATCACTAAAAGCAAGATATTATAATAGAACCAAGATAGTCTAACTCAGATTTGTGTTTTTGAGAGTTTTAAACAGGCCGTAATATTATCTTACCTTTGTGTAAATCAACCAAATAAATTGTATTTAACATTCTCAAGCATTGAATAATTCAAATCTAAAAACGACGTCTTTGTCCGACATCAATAACATCTTCAAAAGTCTATCTTTGTTGACCCAATATCGATCATTTCCAAACATTTTGATCTGTTTTGCCACGGCAAAATCACTGAGAATAGGCCTCAAAAGCTATTTTAAGATCATCTCGTTTCGATGCGGAAAAATTTCCGGGGCTTAGATTATCAAACAAGCAAATTTTCTTTCTTGTGAAAAGTAAAACAATTTTTCGCGCGGTTCAGATGGAATCATGAAACCCGGTTCTGTTTGATTTTTTGCCACGCGGGACATTTCAAACATATTGAATATCAGCAATGTTTAATAAATGTTTTACTTTTCACAAGAAAGAAAGTTTGCTTGTTTGATAATCTAAGCCCCGGAAATTTTTCGGCATCGAAACGAGATGATCTTAAAATAGCTTTTGAGGCCTATTCTCAGTGATTTTGCCGTGGCAAAACAGATCAAAATGTTTGGAAATGATCGATATTGGGTCAACAAAGATAGACATTTGAGGATGTTATTGATGTCGGACAAAGACGTCGTTTTTAAATTTGAATTATTCAATACTTGAGAATGTTAAATACAATTTATTTGGTTGATTTTTACAAAGGTAAGATAATATTATGGCCTGTTTAAAACTCTCAAAAACACAAATCTGAGTTAGACTATCTTGGTTCTATTATAATATCTTGCTAAAAGAAACAACACTAGTTGTTCGGCAAAGAGTACCGTGGTATAGCCAGGAACTAAAAAAGCTGAAATCAAACCGACGAAAGATAAAAAGAACTATGATCAGAACAACGCTTTCGGAAGATAAAGCAGCATTTTTTGAAGTCAGAGACCTGTATAGTACTGTTCCGAGAGAGGCCAAATCACTATACAGAAGAAATAGACAAATGTGCCGGTGATCCAAAAGCGTTGTTTCGCATAATCAACAATCTTACCAAGGAACCAAGAAGCGATCAATTACCACCTAAGGATCATAAGGGATCCTTGTACGCTGGCCAAAGAATTCGGACATTTTTTCTGTCAGAAAATCAAAGTTATAAATATTACGATAGACCAAACGTCCAATATTCATGAAACTCTAGATCCGTGCAGCTTCGTCAATGATACGTTTACATCCTTCTCTACATTGTCAACTGAAGATTTAAAAAACATTATCATGCAGTCAGGTATTTGTGAATTAGATCCGATCCCAACACCACTTCTAAAGAAATGTATTGACGTCCTTGCACCAATAATAGCAGACATTGTCAACTGGTCTTTTGGGCTGTATCCCGGACACTTGGAAAATATCAATAATATGGCCTCTACTAAAGACGTGCGGCCTTGAAGCATTATTTAAAAACTTTCGGCCAGTCAGTAACCTACCTTTTATTGCTCAGTTTGCCGAAAAATCAGCTATCTCGCAACTTACACCACATTTGACTGCAAATGCACATTACAGTCTTCGTATCGTCAGTTCCGTTCCACTGAAACTGCACTCCTAAAGTTGGAAAATGATGTACTGTTAAATATAGAAAAGAAGGAAGTAGCTTTACTAGTTTTACTAGACCTCAGTGCCGCCTTTTTCACCATCAACCACCCTATAGCAAGACTTTAGTAAGCCAATGGCAAAGCCAATGCCTGGATACAGTCGTTCGTAACAGAAAGGAAGCAACGTGTTCAGATTGGCAATTGCAAGTCCAATGCATTTAAAATCAATACTGGTGTACCACAGGAAAGTTGCCTAGGGCCAATACTATTCTTACTTTAAACGAGTGGCATTTTCAAAATAGTATTATGATGATGAAGCATCAACTTCTAGACAGGAATCAGGAATAACCACCATGGAAAAATGCATCGAAGATATTCGTGAGTGGATGAAACACCATCGTCTATTATTAAATGCTACCAAGACAGAGTTCATCATTATTGGTTCACGCCGTGTTGATTGCTGCTATTTTCTTGTTTCAAGAATAATTATCTACGTAAAATCAGATAGTTTTGCACTTTTCAACAATAACATTCTCTTATCAATTGGTTATTTCTCAATTGGATTATATTCCTTTTCAACCTAGTATTGTATTAGAGCCCCTTCCTGGCAGAAATAGAATCATAATCCAACAACAAACGATATAACTTAATTAGTTTCATGACTTTAATTCAAATACTACAATTAATTTATCAAATATCAATCTTCTTATTCTACAATCAGCATGAATGATTCCAAGAGTATTACATATTTTGCTAAATAGACTTGGTGTAAGCGAGGCAAGTGAGTTGTTGCACTTGCGATTGGAAATGCATGATATAGGAAATAAGTTAGGGAAAAATAGAATGTGCCATTATGGTCAAGAAGATCTAGAAACGATAGATCACATAATCCAATGTACTGTAATAAAATGAATGATTAATCATGGTACTAACGCTTGTGAGCACATTATAGTAATCGAATTTTCATTATAGTAAAAAATAATAATTATGTTTGTAAAAAATCGTTAAAGTTTGTCTGCAATTTCTGACGGATTAGTTAAATCATTTCCGTTGTCAGTAAAGAACTCTGGGAATCGATTTTTCTTCATGTTTCTTCCCAAGAGGGTATTTGCATGCCTTAAAACACAACTATTCTTATTTCCACACCATTCAATACTATAACGCCATTAACCACAACTAGTCTTATATCCACGCTACTTATTGCGTTTACTACATTAAAACCATTTTAAAACACAATTATTCTTATTTCCACACCTTTCATTACTACGTTAGCGCCATTAAACACAACTAGTCTTAATTCTATCTTCATTCGGAAAAAGGCGACGAATGTTCTACAACAATAGAGTTTTTACAAACAATCGGATCATTTACTAAAATGTCCTAAACACTGCAGCTTTCTTTTGCAAGCGTGGAAATAGCATCCGCCTAATATTTTAGTTTAAATTTATACAACGTAGCTGCCAACTCAGCTTGCTGACGTTGACAGATCGTGCAGCTATTGCATTTTTAATCCGTTGCTTTAAAACCTAGAAAATATGAGATTTTGATAGTTGTAGAAAGCATGCCACCGAGTGTAGTAGTAGCAGTATAGACAGTCACATTATGGGAATGTGCCGTCCCTCTTACGCCTTACATATTTGCTACACAAAGAACGCCACAAAGCACGGTCAGACATAGCTGACAAAGAAAATTTTAAATAACACAATTCACGATACAAAACATTATGAAAAGATACTGCTCTCTCATAGCCCCGTCGAAGCATCTCCTTCGGTTGCAATTGAAGGATGTCATGCAGCGGTTGAGGGGCATACGTCTTTGATCTTCGATGTGACCTAAAAACGACATCTGACGTTGGTGGGCAATAGCAGAGGCAGAAGGGGAAAGTTTTCTAAGTTTAGCAGTAGACAGTAAGTTGGGCCAATGTACTCCTAAAGCATGCCGAAGCATGGCGTCATAAGCTGGGTTGATAGAACCCACGTTTCAGATGCATATAATAGAACAGGCTCTAATCGTGTGTCTGAACAGTCTTAACTTAACGTCAGTGTTGACATCGGACGCCCTTAATTTATTCAGACCTCTAATGGCTGCCCAAGCCTGGCCTCTACGTTGTGTTAAATCATCTGAAGAAGATGGAAGTACAGAGCCTAGGTACTTGAACGAATCTACACGTTCTATGTCACCATTTGATGTAGCAAGGTGTGCCTGTTTTATGCCGAGTGTAGCGCATGCTAGGTATGGTCGCTGACTCATCATATTTCTTATTGTTTGAAAATTAGAATAAAATATATATATTGTTGAAATAAATAGTAGATCAAAGATCACGAGTTTACTTGGTTCACATGTTGACACGACGAAGGACAGAGGCATAAGAGGGCGAACAGTTTACAGCGTGATAATTTACATGATTATGAAACGGATATAACACGTCTTACGCAAGCCACTACATATGAACATTATTAAGGTTTTTGTGGGCGTAGAATACAAAATAAAAGGAGAAAATATCTTGTTTTGACTGAGCGATCGCCATCGTTGGAAAATTGTAAGCACTTCCGTCGTTTTGAATATTGATTTAAATAATCAAAATCAAAGAAATATTTAAAATTTAAGATCAATTCACCAATATACAGCATCGCTCTAATTCCGACTTCCACTTCTCCGTAAATATATAATTCAAAATTGACTATACGATAGAATAAACGATCGAAATATAACCTTTGAGAATGATTCAAGCAAGTTTGTTTACATTTTTAGTATTTTATTCAACAACCAGGGCTCGATAAAATTTCACGTGATACCAAGGTGTGCTGTGATTGGGCACACCATATTTTTGGTTTCTGGCAAACTTTTGAACCTTAAATTTTATTAGGCCCTCACTGGAGCGCCACGCGGAAATGAGGGCCGTGCTGGAATGAGGCTAGTTTTGGCCTATGCTGTCTTGTGCCGTTGTGACGTTGGCCTTGTAACGGGCCTTGTAAACGAGACTTGAGGATAGGCATTTGTTGTCCAATTGGCAATTGTCTTTGTTGCGGCAGTTGCAAGTCTTTTAGGTTTAGTGCTGCTATTGTCATTTAGGACTTTATTGTTATGGCTTGTAATTATAGTTTGGACATTTGCCATGCAGCTGTAAGATACCTTAACATTATTTTTATTAAACATCTTGTGGAGTCTTATGGGCTTTCGGGAAGTGTTTGTCAATCATCCCTAAAAGTTTCTTTGCAATGTTAGTGTCCACATTTTTGCTGAATGGCGGGTTCGGATTATATTCCCTTTTCTATTAACGGCCGGCGTTGTTAAAATGGCTGAGTTGCTTATAGGTGAACTCTGGGTTATAATCACTGGATTTTAATGCAGATACATATTGGCCTTTACAATTATCGAAGACATCCTGATTGATGGATAGGTTGGAGATTCTTTGACTTAAAGCTATTGGTATCTGCTTGATAATGCTCCGGGGATAATTAGATTCTGCGTTAATGCAGGTTGGGTCGTTGTCTGGTTTTCTGTAAGGCTTGTAAGCTCCATTACTCAAGTCGAGAGTTACGTCTGAAAAATCTATTGTTTTCAGGTTTGTATGGATAGTAATGCCTAGTCCATTACTTTAGAAGATTTCACAATACCTATTCTAGTTCTTTCCGATTGTGGTCCCGACGTATTATTTAATAATGAGATACTATCGTCTCTGTATAGGCCAACGTTTTTAATACATACTTTTTCGCATTTTTTTCTAATAAGAGGAGGCCAACTAGTTCGCAGATTTCAGCCCCATTGTAGCTACCCATCGTAACGTCAAATAAATTGCCATTGTTTTTATTCACCCAAGCAGTGCTATTGTCAAATAGCAATGACGTTCTAGCGTGCATTATAATTTTTATATCCTCGGTAGTGATGCTAATAAACTTTTTTGCGTATTTAATTGCATTGAGGAGAATTCTATTGTTGAAATATATAGAGAAAAAAATCACCGAAACAATATATTTCAAATCATGTTTCTTGACCAGCTTTATTACATTGCATTTTTTATTTTATTTCTCACATTATATTAAGAATAATACGGACGCGCTTATCATCAGTTAGTATCAGCTACTGTATGTGTTTCCCTTTTTTATTTGATAGACCAATAATTTATCTATTTTATATTAATCTCATTTAATATTATGTAACAGAATTAGCAGCAGACAAGTACATGTTTCTGGTCACTAGCCTTCATCAGTACTGCTCAGTGAGCGAAACAAGGGACTGACTTCGGTATATACCTAGGTCAAGATGAGTTATCAATGTGATGAAAAATTAATTCACATGAAAAAAACATCCTGTGCCAAACCAGAGTGCTCAAAGTACCGAAGTAGTGGGCAATGCATATCGCAAATAGTATAGACACATCCTAAGTCGATAGTGCTCAAAATTGCACATACATAAATAGCAGCAGACAAGTACATGTTTCTGGCCATTAGCCTTCATCAGTACTGCTCAGCGATCGAACAACGGACTGACTTGGGTATATACCATAGACGTATTAGAACATATAGACCACAGATTATAACGACCAGATACGGCACTGAACGTCCGATAATTGTGATTGGTCAAATAACGGCCATTATGTCTGTTGCCTATTTTTGACGCATTTCATCGTTGTCCATTAAGATTTTGGGGGATTTATCGACAAAATGATACTTGAAATAATTCACTTTTGAAGCTGAATTCAGCCTATATCAAGCTACTCAATGCAAGTGGATGGATGATATGCTATATGTAAAATTCAAAATCATAATTTTGATGTTAGCAAATTTATTTTAAATGCCATAAATTCAAAAACCTAAAAAGTCTATACGGTTGAAATGAAGAAAGGACGACAATATTTATAGTTTATCACATAAAATTCATTGCAAACTGTAAAATAATATGCATTGATGCTTGGTGATATTGAATAAGGCAGGCAATCACAGTCAAAGAATATGGTATTTGGAGTGGATTTTTATGGAAATTACTGCTTACGTTTTTGCCATTATTTTCGATCGAAAACGATCACATGCACTCCAAAACCACGGCATTTCAAACTCGGAAAATTCATGTAAAGAGCCACATACATTCGATAAATTAATGAAATCATATTATGAAATATTATTTGCAATTTAACTGTGAATTTTATTTACCAAAAAATGCTTGTATTCATAATTTATATTCAATTTTTCTCTTCAGTAAAATCAATGACTTTGTTCAACTTTCATAAGTCAATAAAATATTGTCTTCCAGTACACAATATACCATTATCAAGCAATCATCTCAAAATAGATATACTTTCCTGTTATTTTCCTTTATCATGAAAATTGGGCGCAAAAGAAACATGTAATTTGCCTTGAAAATAGGTGCCAATTTATCGTGTTTTGCCATTGCGATTTTAGCGTGTAACTGCAGCCAGGTCATTGAGGGGCAACATACATAATGGCATCCGAGAACAATTGAATTCGAAAATACAATGAATTCGACTTTCAATGCCGTATCTGGTCGTTATATTCTGTGATATAGACCGCTAACTTCTGACGTCATCCATTAACAAGCCCTAAAATCGAATGTCTACCAAAATTTCTCGAAATTTCGAAAACCGCAAAGAATATCCGCCATGTTGGTCCCACCAGGTTTTGAAAAGTCCATTTAAAATTTTAGGAATCTGGCAAATGGAGTGAAGGAAATAAGCTATTGTGAGCACATTGGAAGACTGATCGTCGTCAATTTCCAATCATTTGAAAATCATAGATTTGTCTAGACAATGGACGTGTTCAATCAGATTGGTGACATGATTAGCAGGAACATAAATGAAATTAACGGGTAGTTTTGAGCTGAATACACAATTTTTTGTAACATTTAAATAGATTAATCCACTTTAATTTGTATGAATAATCATGCTATCATGGTTATCTATTGATTTAGATGCTTTGAGATATGTTGACATCATTAATAGAACCTTAAATAGATTTACAACAATATACTTTTTCGCTGATCTCTCGGTTACCAATCGGATTGAACACGTCCATTGTCTAGCAAAATCTGTGATCTTCAAGTTGTTGAACTTTGATGACGATCAGTATTCAATTGCGCTAACAATAGTTTATTACCCTCACTCCATTTGTCAGTTTCCTATTATTTTAATTGGCATTCTGAAAATGTGATGAGGCCAACATGGCGGATTTCGTTTATTTAATTGTTTTCGAGCGGACACTGTGACGTCAGAAGTTAGCGGTCTAGATGTTCAAATAAGTTATGGTTTATACTATAGAGGTATAAATACTAGAGCGAGAAACACGTGACTTCTCTTTGAAGGCAGATGTCTCCGCGGCGGCCATTTTGTTGGAGGATAAAATCTTCGAATTAATGCACAAGTCAATGAAGTTTACCGAATTCTTTTTACTTTTATGCTATCCTAGGCAACGTGGTTTCCTTTTTCTACGGGAAAGATTTTTAACTTTTTGAAGCACAAGTAATTTTGGTCAGCGTTTCTGTGGAGATGTTACTCACACGACGAAGAAACAGGAATAATATTCCTTAAATTTTAAACAACAGATAATGTTGAATCAAGCATAGACAATTGTTTCTTGGTTGTTTTGGGTAGCAGCTATTTGCTGACAAGTTTGAACAATCAGAATTGTTGAAAGTATGATTTATTACGAATTATTATCGACGATTTCATTTACCCTCCAGGGCCCTTCAGCTTTTGTTCACACGTCAATTCAATACCATGTAAAGTGTTGTTCAAACATAAATATGTTTCAAATAATCAGTTAAAAATAATTTCCGTCGGGGATTCAGCTGTTGTTAATCAATTCTCGAAAGAAGTAAAACTTTCTCTACTCAAAACAGCTGATCTTTTGTTTGATTTATTTTCCCGCCAAAGCTGCCACAACGTCACGATGCCATTGTTTTTCCCTCAAAGAAAATGGCGGAAGTTGGTGACAGGGGAGGTCACGTGGTTAGCAGTCTATATCTTATACCTCTATGGTTAATATATAGTATATGAGTTATCGATGTGGTGAAAAAATTCATCACATGAGAAAAACTATCGAAATAGTGGGCAATGCATATCGCAAATAGCATAGGCACATCCCGAGTCAATAATGCTCAAAACTACGCATGCGCAATCGAGACATACATAGCAGAATTAGAGATACGATAAAATATGGTTCACAGAGCACTGCGTTGTTTCTATTTCACAGCTAAAGTTTGAATCTTTCATTTGATCAACAAGGGGGTTCCGATAAGAGTTCTGATGTCTTATTAAACAGCTTAATTTCATATACAAAATAGTATTCATTGATGATGATTTATAACATCCATGAACCGCTACTATTATGACACGTACATTAATTAATGACATTTGTATAAAGTATCATAAAAACATCTAACCATGCTCGATTCAAGCGGTATTTATGGGTGAGCCTTATGTCAAAGCGGGTTCGTCTGATCTGACGTCAAGTCACGTGTTTCAATATTATGAGCGCATGCGTACTATCTTACATAGCTGCACACTTCATAAAATTGACAAACAGGACAGGAAGAGTTTCACGATGAGAAGAGTTATATTATTTTGCAGAAAATCAACTTCCTAATAATTTGAACGATATTTGTAGATTAGTATGGATTGGTTGTAGTTATAAATCCATTCTACGGTTTTCCGTGTTACAATACAATACAATAGGTAACCTTTTCGATATAGAATCACGTGGATTACATAGCTTTTTGTGCTTCTGAAAAAACTAATGCGGCTGTACATTTGCATTCTACATTATTTTAGTGGTAGATTGAATATTTTAAACTATCTAGAAGGTTGTTTCCATCAACCACGATGCATTTCTTCTTCATCTAATTATGCGTGTATGTTTAAAGCTATTTATCTGTATCTAGAGTGACGACAATGGAGCACACAAACATACAGACTGAAATCATGTAAACTCAACTGACTAACGCAATAGAATTCTTAATAAATATAATATATTTCATTACATATGTATAAAAATCTTACAAGAGTCGGGAAGAGCCTATGCACATTCTAGCACTGTAATACACGACAATCATGACACAGTATAAGGAATTCGAAAATACAAACAGTTTACATTGATACTTATAAATATCGCACAAATTATATTAAAAAGAGTTGTTTTTATGCCAAATTAATCATTTTATTCTTCATCGTGAAACTCTTCCTTTCCTGTTTGCCAATTTTATGAAGTGTGCTATGTAGGATATTGAAAGACGTGACCTCACGTCAGACCAGACGAACTCGCTTTGACATAAGGCTCATCATATTTATGGCTTTCCCAAGCCTTCTATACTGCAAATGTTTACATAGATTGTAGGAAGCAACCGCTATGCGTTAACTCTGCAGGCTGATATATGTTATTTTGAAGCAACTATCGTACGTATTAATTAATCTCAACCATTCCTTTGAAGAAACATCATTACAATGAAATGATGATGATGATGATGATGATGATGATGATGAAAATGATAGCAGCCTCATAATAATTATACATCAATTAGGCTTCAAAGTACAACGTGTTTTTCACACTTCACTGCATGTATAAATTATTGATTCCGATCAAGCCAATGTCTTTCTTGCCTTTAGAAAAAAACGATAAAACTAATATTGCGTTGTCAAATTTGATGACAATTAACTTAAATATGCTTATAGATGTGTGATTGCTCCTCATGCACAATACGCATTGATTGCATCTATGTAACACATAAATTCAACAAACTTTATCAACGATGATAAGCTTTATCAACGAGTGAGATCTCTACAATTCGATATAATACAGTATTATACTATCTCACAGTGACTACAAGCAAAACCGCCAAGAACTTAAGTGGCTGCTTATTTGCATCACAATGTCCACCAAGCATATTAAACACCTGTGCGTAAAATGTAATAAATAAGACTCATCAATAAGAAGAAGTTAATTTGACTCTATTTGATCATGAAAGGCGGTTATATATTTACAAGGAGTTATCCTGTAATTAATTTGCTAATATATTTCTCAGTACCATCTCTATACTACTGTCAACCATGTAACACCTATCCCATATCATCAGAGATATACAAAGGGCGTTACTTTCAAAACACAGAAGTAAACTCAAATGTGAGCATTTCTCAATTTCAATATGATAACGAATTCATATGTGCTGCAAAATGTCGGAAGACCAAAGAATGTGTTGCCTCTCAATTCTGCAATAATGAAATCAAAGAGTGTAGTTTATTCAATTTGACAAACATAAAGAATAAATTCCAAAAAAATGGAGAATGCGATGTTATCTTGAATCAAAAGGTAAGTTGATGTTTATTAGAACGTGGAATTGTACGAGATACATTCCTCTTTACAGTATGACAATTGGTCTTTTGCACCAATGCGTTAATATAGTTGATAAATTTTTATCAAGTGCTAACCATACTGTAAAAAACGGGGTGCATATCTAAAAATAGTTATGAGATTAGACCGAGATAAAACCAGTAGCGTTGGGAAAATTTTGAGATTTTATTAAATTAGATTGAGTGTTATGGTTTGGCCATCTGGTTATCAACTTTATGAAAGATCTTGTAAATTCAAGCATATTCAGATCAACTATAGAATTTCCTAAAACATTATGTGATCTTTCCAACATTCACTTTTATTTAGCAAAACTATTTCTACTTGAAATGATGGTGATGGAGTTTGCCTTTGAACTGTACATGGCTGGACGTTACTTGAGTCTGCTAATACCAACTCGATCAGGATCTTAATTTATGTGGACTAGCGACAGTTTTATCTTTAGTTCAAGTTTGAATCCACCCCTACCAACTTCTACTACAATAACCATACAAGTTGGTTTTGATCGTATTGGCCATAAGCGTAACTCTCAATAACTCAATAAAATATCAAATTTTTCCAAACGCATACTGTTAAGCTATTGGTTTTATCCCAGTCTAACTCGTAACTTTTTTTTAGTCACTCCTTTTTTTTCACTAATTAAACCAAAACATTATTAAACAAATGCTAATATGGTATAATAAAAACTACATTAACTTTAAACTAGCAAATAAAACTCAAATCAATGAACCCATAATGCTTAAAGCATCTCCTTTTTGAATTGAGATGCTGATTTGCAGTAGAACATCATAGCGATTTTAGGATCTTGTGTTTCTTTGTTAAGTAGTGAACCTAGTTCTTTTAAAAATGTTCTGCCTTATTTACCAAAACAGACACTTGTTTCTGCTCCTTTTGGTGGGACAAAGTACGTGGTACTTAATTGATGATATTTTTCCAACTTTCGTGTTTCCGCTTCGGAGGCTGCTGCAGATGCTTGAATACTTGATTTAGCAATATACGATTTCGCAAAATTATCCACACAGGTAAATTCCTACAACATGCAGCGACATTTTTTCCAGGGAATTTGGGAAAGACCATCAGGCCGTCTCCCATATGGTGTAGATAAACCAGGAGGCTCAAGTGATGATGGTTTGTGAGCTGATGTTAACGCTCGATGAATAACTCTGTTAATTTCTGAGTGTCTAACCTATCTGCCTGCTGAAGATTTGCATGAGGTGCCGTGTCTGCCAAACACGTTAGCGGGTGAATTACAAGACGTCAGTAATGGTGTTCATAAATATTGCAGCCGAGGTGTAGGGCAGCGGCTATTCTCAGATGTTGCTCAGAAAGCACACCATAGGATACTGGTATAGGGATCTTAACATATAGCCATAGTTATGCATCCCGTTATTTACAGTGGTTAGCGCTTTGTGATAATTTATCAACTATATCAAAAATTTCCCCCCATTAGATTAAAATTTTTAGGTGGGAAGAAGAGATCTCTTCACATCTTTTCGACATCTTTTCACATCTTGAGCTTGAGGGAAAAATGAACTGGACCTGTTGTCATAAAGGAGATATTATATACTACTTATATATACTGCATATATGGCTAAGGATGTATAATCCAGTTCTGAATAAATGTACTATTAGGAAATGATTTCGCAAACGTATCGATTCCATTTTGAAATTTTCAAAATATTTTTCGTACTAATAAATTTCCGTACATATTTTTTGTTCTTACATTCTCAGATCGAATGTGGAGAAAATTCTACAGGTAAGAAATCTAACGCCTTGTTTACTATAGCAGACATTTTCTATCCGAATATCAAGGAGAATATATCAAAAACTAGAACTTATAATCATTTACCCTTCGGCATTAAGGAATTGAAAACTTTTTGATTGCATACATCTTTAATATATTATTATTAATTATAATATAGCAAGGATTTCTACCATTCATTCTTGCTACCTGATTGGTTAAGGCGAATGACGCCAAATTCCTATATCGGAGCTTGAGCTATGCTGGAGCCGGTCGATTTCAAGAAATTTATGAAAACAGCAGATACTATTTAATCACAAGTTTACAACAGTGCATATATAGGCAGGAAGGTATCAGAAATAAATTAAACAAAGTTTTGAATAGAATTTCACATAAAATTGTGATGAGTCTTCTGCATTTCCTCAGCGTGTTGCTCAACATTTACTGAATTATTTATGTAAACGAGATTCTGTTGCACATCTTGTTTCATTTATAATGATCAATTTTGGCATGGTCCTATAGCTAGATAGCGAACACTAAATGCAAGTAGAAGTGTGCAGTTTTTGCATCGCTTTCCAGCGAGTTTATAATAGGAGATATACATGTTTGATCAGGGACAAAATAATCGGAAATGCATTAGGACTGGCTATGTTCTAAACCATTGTTTTAAAACTCTTTTAGCTCTTACCTCAATCAATATTATAATCGTTTTAGTGAATGGAACATGGGCAGCATGGAAAGACTCTGATGTTTGTTCTCTGAGCTGTGGAGCTGGGATAAAACGACAGGAGCGAGAATGTATTAGTCCTTCGTGTAACGGATCTCCCTGTGAAGGAGACTATCAACAAATAATAGTTTGCCAGAATCAGCACTGTCCAGGTGATTATACTGTCAACGTGTGGAGCTCAAATGCTCCATTATGAAGAGACCTCTGCTATGTAGATAACTAGCAAAGAGGTTACCCATGTTGATGGGTTTAAAACTTGATTAGGAAGATCTCTCGCAAACAATAGCATTTATATGACATCAAAGCCGCAAAGACCGCAAAATAAAAATATAGATTTTGCTTGGATAAAAATATGCAAGAAAGCAAAAACCAATGCTGGAGGATTGAGCCTCGACTGTATTCCAACAAGTCAGACTTTTGAGCTTGTATTTATTTTGTATTATCAATTTCATAATAATATAAACAATTTCAAAGATCGGATAAGTTCCCAAATAAATAAATAATAACGGATAACTAAATAAAGAAACCTTACCAAATATCATAACATAAAAAGTACACCAAACATGGGATTCGAGCCATAGCTTATAAATGTAATCCAATATTAATGCAGATTAAATTGCAAGGAAATTATTAAAAAATTACTAGTAAATTACTGTTCAGTGTAGAAAGTGTGTAACTCTTTTTGAGACCTATCGAGTTCTAATCTTGATCATTTTCATTAGTTATTTGGACAGCATGGGGAGAATGGTCAGATGATTGCCTCCAACGAACACCACACGAATGTTTAAAATATCGTTTACCAACAAGAGAAAGATCATGTACTCCAACTTCATCCCAAGAATGTAACGGAATCGAAACTGATATACTCAATTGTACATCAACAAATCAATGCGGTAAGCTATATCCAACACCCGAACACGGAATATATTTAGAATCTCATCACGAGTAGCCGTCTGTAAGAAATACTCTTACCCTTAGGCTGGCCTTTGGTAGTGAAATTTGACTCAGAACAATTAACAACCGATTGGAATGTTACATAGCTACATAACATTGCTTCATGTAAAGTACAAAACTAATATTAATTGTTAACACATAAACGTGTCAAATATAAATCATATAATACTGGCAGCCCAAGCATTATAGCATTTATCTTTTTATTAGAAGAATGTAAACTATTTACAATATAATAGATACACGAATGGACAGTCTATATGGAAAAGATACTAATAACTGTACCGTTAATTAAGTAACTTAAGTAGGTTAAACATGTTTATGCGCAGTTAAATTAAGGTGAACACGTGATTTTTGACAGGCTAAATACAGGAAAGCTTTCGGCTACCATTTACCTCGCATATTGTATTTAGTTTTGACTAAGCTACAAAATGAAGTAATTTCTAAATCGCCTAGCTCATGGGCTAGTTTTACAACAGTATTAAGTCATTTATAATTATACGGCTTTGCAGAGTTTATATATCCATTGATATCTTTTATCAGATGAGGATTCCTGACTTGTGATGCATTTTCTAACATTGGTCTTACGTATGTAGTATAAGTCTTGAAAAGCATATTAGGATTTCGATTTTGTAAAGCATTTTATAATTAAATATGATCTTCAACAAGCTTCTGGAGTAATCATTGAACAGTGAGATGATGATTTCAGATCGGATTTTATTATCAAACCAATATCTCGAATTTTGTTTACCTGGTATATCTGATGTCCAGACAAGTTGTAAGTACAAGAAGGAACTTCGATGTTTCCAACAGAAGGAACAACGCATTTCTCAAAAATGAAATGGGGAATTGCCATGACTCCCCCATTGGCATATAAGTTATCTAGGCTTGTTGATAGATGTTGGCAGTAACGGCAGGAAAATAGCTTAATCATCATCACCATTGTCATCATCATTTATTCAGGAATACCTGATAAGTCTGCATAAACTGATAACAGATTAGGACACAATGTTTACACCTTTATCCACGTTAGATCAGAGGTAAGGTAAACACCAAGATCACGAATGGATAAAATCACATTTGAAGGTTGATGATCTGTAATGTGACCATTAATGTCCATAAGCACTGCATTGTTCAGCTAATATATATTGAAGTTTCGAACCACAGGCGCAATTGTTATTAATGAATTCTTTTAATTTTTAGGTTATTTACAATCTTCACCTGAGTGGGGGAACCGCTGTTTTAAATACAATGATGCTACAGCAAAAATGGAAGTTCGATCCGAATGTAATGAGAGCTATACCTATGAAAATGGAAGGTTTTATCTTAGTGGGACAGACTTGTGTATCAGAGCAACAGGATATACAGCTCATTCATATTTCTATTTAACCCTGTTATGCAGCGATGATTACAGTCTTGTAACACATCAAGAAAACTTTAACCTCAAGATGAAGGGAGCGAGTACTATGTGCATTCATGTCGTAAACGCAGGAACAGGACCGGAAATTGTTACTTATCCATATTGTGACAACAATGTATTACAATTTAAATTTAATTAATTAGATTTCTTTGCATTTCCATTCAGGTAAAAAACTTTTTGATAAGCAAAATGTGGACATGGATGTTACCATAGCAATACACTGCTTTATAGCTTTCACTAGCAAGGTTTCAGCTGTTTTGGTTGATTAATTTTGTGCTGAAACGAGACTACCTGTGAGACTATTTTGAATGATGGCTGAGATATTCATAGTTGAACCTGTCTTTTATATTAAAGGATTACCGCACATTTACCGTTTATAATTTAATTTGTATTCAATGGTTGTACAATACTTGAGTATAATGACGTTTTATAGTTTTGTTGATTTTAACCTTTAAAAAATATATTGCAGTTTCCTATTAGCAGATTTCTTCTCCAGCTTCGAGCATCTGAAAAGATTTTATCTGCAAATTTCTACGGCAATTTCTGGAAAATATTCATCCTAGAATTTCCAAGCACGTGAACAAACCAATCAAATTGCATGTCATTGCGCTCGAAGATGTCGTCATATTCTAGAAAAGATTACAATAAAATGTAAGTGCAAGTATTGTCTTCTGTGTATGATTGTATTCAAATTTTATCAAAATTTAAAATACTGTACAAATAAGTACATTAGCTTATTGTCATATGAAATAAATTTAAAAGGCACCTAGATCTTAAACAACATAGATTTCGTTCTATAAGCTTCCCAAAAGGTAATGATATGGCTTGCTCGCAAACTCATTGAAAAAACAGCAAGCATGGGGCGTGATAATCGACAGCAAAGAAAGTTTAGCCATGATAGTAAATCCCAGAATAAGACCAACGGAATCCAACGATATTAATACAAAATAATTCACAGCAATTATATCACAATTAATTTTAGAAATGTGGAAGATATGTAGCTTTTCAATAAATCTGAAATTAAATTTTACTACATTAATTCATACAACACTGGAAAAAAGGTTGACGACTACATTGAGGTGATGCTTTCATCAAGAACGAACGTGTTTCGACGCGCGGTTTCTGTTTGAATTTTTATTGGCCTTTACGAGGGCTTTTATTTGTTGCTGCGGTAGCCCCAACATTATCATCATTCCACCTCCTCAATTAAATTGGCTGGAAGTTTCATCGGATCAGAATTGACATCTCGCAATCGAGTTCCTAATGGGGATAGCACACTATATCCTTCAGCGAAAATACCTTCTCCCCCTAATTACATTGCTATGTTCAACTCCAGAACCTTGAAGTGTCCACGGCGACAGAAATAGTTAGCTATACACTAACAATTAATCAAAAAGAGATTGTTGCAATTTTATTAACTTCAAAATGGTGACTCATAATCCACTTTACTCTATTTATTGATTACTAGCAATGAGTGACCCGCATTGCTGAGATAATTTGGGACGAATAAGAAATACCTTTGTTGTCATTGTGGATTGTTAAAGGCCTTCAGAAATGCAACGAAGTGCATACTGTGATATGTTCAGATATAACAGAGAATAGTCATTGTAAATATTTTATTTAAACATAACTATATGGTAAAACATTTTAATGAATAAAGATTGTCCGTTTGATCCACTCTAGAGCATCCAACGTACAACTGAAAATCAATGTGAAAGTAGCCCATGTGAAAAGCAAAGAGATGAAAAATCCATACCATCATATCTAAGTGATTGTCCCTCTGATTTATCGATGGTAATGGAAAATGTTAATTTCACAGGGAATTGCACTCATTTGAATTGGAAAAGAAGGTCACTTGGTATGACGGGAATTCGTGAAATTTTTTCGCATCAAAACGAGATGATCTTCAAATAGTTTTTGAGAAAATCAAAAATCAAGAGACGTAGGAACCCAGTTTATAACACAGCAATCTGAATGGTACTACTCCCAATAATGTTAATTCAGAATTCCAAGAGAGATATGCGTGAACAACCATTGGAAATGACTCATAGGTTAAGATGTTTTTCGTATTTCATGCCCTGACTCTTCTGGTTTTACCCTTGATCGTCGTAGGTCGTCACGTCATTCATTGCGCAGCGTATCGGTCTTCTCATTCGTTGACGGTCTTGCTATCTCAACAAATAGCTTTTCCTCCATAAAAGGTAGGAATATGTGTAGGTGTACGAGGGAAGGCACGTGCCTATAATGTGAATGTCTATACTACTACTACTATACTACTAGAAAATAAACACGAACGGCTACGAATTTTACCATTACGTTGATGATATTTTGATGAAGGAAGCAAATATAGAATACATTTGTAATCATAAATTAAATGGATAAAACATTCAAATCCTGGCTCAACCAATAACTGCTATTTTAAAGCAATCCGATACTGTAGTATAACTATATATTGTTGTCTTTGTGTGTCGTGTCTCTCCACTTTGTATAAACTTTTGAATAAGAAGGCTGTCCAATCACGTTCGAAAGCAATACATACATATATCCCAATTCAGGTAAGTAACTCCAAATACCGCATTGATTGGGGGGAGGGGGTGCCACTTTGAAAAAGTGTGAAGTACCCGAAAAGTCCCAAAAATCCCCTTTAAAAGCTACCCAAATTGTTTTAAAAACTTGAAAATGCTACCCAAAAGTCCAGGGAGGGTACTTTCATATAGACTCTATGCGGGAATGTTACATTTTTATGCCAGTAAAAATTCAAATCCAGTTTTCAGTTTTCAGCCTTCAAATAGTCAGTTGTTTCCCAAATTCTCTAGAAAATCAGAATGGGACCTAAAACTTTTAATATGCTAAAATTTCCTACCCAAAAAGTATATTTCTCAGATGGAATATGGACCCCAAAAAGTGGGACGTCCCTGTATAGCAGCAGTATAGGAGTTGACCCCCTAGGATCCCACTGTAAATAAAAGATGTGAGAGTAAAAATAATTGATGCAATTATGATAATTCCAAAATGTCTTGGAAGTAATAATAACTCTTCAATTCTTCGCATTGAGGTTTTTCACAAATGTTAAAAAGTATTTTGAAAGGCATGCAGTTTGCTATAAAATATTATTGAGAGGGGGAAGGCCTGCTCTTATTTGATCACTGCCCTCATTTCCGGGCGGTGCTCCAGTCAGGGCCTAATAAAACTGAAGGTAAACGTTTCTCGGGCTCTGGTTGGTGAATAAAAAACTGAACATGTAAACAAGCCTGCTTGATTCATTCTCAAAGTATATATTTTGATCGTTTATTCTATCATATTGTCAATTTTTAATTATATATTTACGGATAAATGGAATTTTGAGCAAGAGAAACATTGTATTTTGGAGAATTGATCTTGAATTTTAAATATCTCTTCAACTTTGATTATCAAGTTTCAAACCAACAGAAGTGCTCACAGTTTTCCAACGATGGTGATCGCTGCATCAAAACATGATGTTTTCTCCTTTTATTTTGTATTCTACGCCCCCAAAAGGCCTTCACATTCTTTATACAGTCCTTTTTGGTCTGCCTCGACAGATTGTTTACCAAAACACTTTTTATTTTTGTTTTGATATAAAAATTAAAATTTCTAGGTGGTTGAGCTTAATAGGTAAATTTACAAAATTGTAAAACAACTTAAAGTTACTTAGGCGATGTCTGAAAATAGATGAAGATGGGGATGATTCGACATCTCCAGGAAGTGAGTTCCAAGCATTTATCGAATGCAAAAAGAAAGTATTTAATATCGTTGTGTTTTTTAGAATATACTGAGTTTAAACTTGTTTTGAATATCCACACCTTGTCTGATTTCTTCGTTTAGCATCGAAAAGCATTCGATATCCTAAATCAACTAGGCCCTTAATAATCTTGAACTTCATAATAATGTCGGCTTCTAAACTTCGTAACTCTAATGAGTATATTTTCGCGAGTATATTTTCACTGTACTGCTTCCAAAAGCAGTATGTCTTTATTTAAATGAGGGTTCCAAACTACGGAGTCCGTTTCAAGTATAGGGCGCACATTAGATGGTATAAGCACGCAATAAAATCTCAATAAGTGGTGATGCAAACACTTTGAAACAAGGAATAAGAGGGAGTTAGTTTTGATACTATGGATGAACAGTGCTTAGGGACCTTCCATTCACTGCCGACCAGAACTCCGAGATATCGAATAGTGTCGACTTGTTTCAATGGCAGGTTTCCTAAGCTGTATGAGCATTTTGAGATGCTTAGTTTTCCGCAAGATATGACATCACATTTCTGAATTTCAATTCTTAACTGCCATTCGTCGACCCAAGATTCTAATCTAGAGAGACTTTCGTATAGAGAATTATGATGATCTGCATTGTATCGAGGAATTGAAAATTTAGCAATGTTCCATTCATGTAGAAGCTTCAAAATAATGTTATTATATTTTTTAATTTCTTCAGTTGAAAGTCTTTGGTGTTTTAGTAGATTTCCAAGGACGAGAGCAAGGGATGAATCTTCTTGCTGGCAGCATTTAACATACAATAGATCATTGAGATTGCATCTTGTAGGACCAGAAGTTATCTGGAGAGCATTTATCATGTACCATGCTTCGTCATCATTTGATTAAGCTCCAATACATCAATAGTTGCATCATAGGAGTTCATAGATTGTTGACGTTTTTCTGGATAACGTGATAAAAAATCGGCTTCCACAATATGCTTTCCACGGCGGTAATGTATTGTAAACTTACAATCAGCAAGTTCATTAACCCATCTTTGTCCTAGAGCTGAGAGCTTTGCAGTAGTTATAACATAAGCGAGAGGGTTATTGTCAGCTAATTTCTGGCTTTAAAATTGGCTGTAACTGAACAATTTCCCCCGTATCTGTATTATTCTCCATCATCCAAAATTTTCACTGACGAGAGCAAGGAATAAATCTTCTTGCTGGCAGCATTTAACATACAATAGATCATTGAGATTGCATCTTGTAGGACCAGAAGTTGGCTGGAGAGCATTTATCATGTACCATGCTTCATTATCATTTAAATGTACAATATTAACTTGAAAGATTGCATTAAGCTCCAATCCATCAATAGTTGCATCATAGGAGTTCATAGATTGTTGACGTTTTTCTGGATAACGTGATAAAAAATCGGCATCCACATTATGCTTTCCACGGCGGTAATGTATCGTAAACTTACAATCAGCAAGTTCATTAACCCATCTTTGTCCTAGAGCTGAGAGCTTTGCAGTAGTTATAAGATAAGAGGGTTATTGTCAGCGAATTTCTGGCTTTAAAATTGGCTGTAACTGAACAATTTCACCCATATCTATATTATTCTCCACCATCCAAAATTTTCACTGACAATAACCCTCTCACTTATGTTACAACTACTGCAAAGCTCTCAGCTCTAGGACAAAGATGGGTTAATGAACTTGCTGATTGTAAGTTTACAATACATTACCGCAGTGAAAAGCATAATGTGGATGCCGATTTTTTATCACGTTATCCAGAAAAACTTCAACAATGTATGAACTCCTATGATGCAACTATTGATGGATTGGAGCTTAATGCAATCTTTCAAGGTAATATTGTACAATCAAATGATGACGAAGCATAGTACATGATAAATGCTCTCCAACCAACCTCTGGTCCTACAAGATGCAATCTCAATGATCTATTGTATGTTAAACGCTGCCAGCAAGAAAATTCATCCCTTGCTCTCGTCCTTGGACATCTACTAAAACACCAACGACCTTCAACTGAAGCAATTAAAGAATATAATAAAATTACTTTGAAGCTTCTACATGAATGGAACCTTCTGTTTATTGATGAACGTGGCCTGCTTTGTCGCCGCACAAGTACCGAAGCACAAATTGTTATTCCTGAGATTCTTCGTCCATTCGTGTATCACGAACTACATAACTATATGGGACACGTAGGTGTTGAACGAACATTGAATTTAATCCGAGATCGCTTCTTCTGGCCTTACATGAGTTCCGAAATTGAGAATTATGTTACAAATGTATGCACCTGTATCAAACAACGTCGACTAGCAGCATTATGACTTGCTCCCATGGATTCAATCTTAACATCCGCTCCCTTGGAACTGATCTCCATTGACTTTGTACACCTCGAAACTAGTTCTGGTGGCTATGAGTACATTCTCACTATTGTTGATCATTTTACTCGTTTTCTTCAAACGTTTCCGACCAGAAATAAATCTGCAAAGACAGCTGTTTGGCATTCCTCACAAACTTTTACACGACCAAGGAAAAGAGTTTGAAAATTCTCTATTTGCAGAACTAAACAAGTTGTATGGCATTAAGAAATGTCGGACTACACCTTACCATCCACAGTCTAATGGTCAATGCGAGAGAATGAATGGGACAATTCTTGTTTTGCTACGAACATTGGAAGAAAATCAAAAGTCTCATTTGAAAGATCATTTGAAGAAAGCTGATTCATGCCTACAATTGTACGCAACATAGCATAACCAATTATTCACCTTATTTCTTGAAGTTTGGAAGATCGCTGCGTATACCAATCGATGAGATATTTTCAACTTACACACCCAAGACAAAGTCGTACAAAGATTACTTAAAAACATGGGCGTCTTCCATGTCTGATGCAAGATATTTCTAATGCTTCGACGGTATCAAATGCTTGTTGTAAATCTAATCCTTTGGAAAATTCTGCTAATTCATATCCAGCAACTTCCAAATCTTCTAAAACAATCACAGAGCTGATTTCATTTTGTTAATAAAGTGAAACATAGCATTCTGGTAGATACTTCTTAAAAATCGAACCATTGTTTGCAACATTCAATAATGTTGGTAATAAAACTTTATCGTAATCACGTAATCACCAAGAAATTGATTACATAACCTACTATGAGATTTCACTTTAACGATTAGACTAACGGATTCTGAATTGCTGCAATGTAATTTTAATGATATATGATCACCAAGATAGCCTTGTAATTCGCCTTTGCGTTCATTTATTTCGATTGCTATGATGTCCTTAAAATGACCAGATAATGTCTTCTTAAGCCAAGCATTGTTAACATCTTTGGCTGTTTGCGGTAGCTCGTCATTGATATCCATGATCTCAGATTCTTCTTTCTGAATATAGTAGGAATATCTACACCTTTATCAGGTCTACGAAACACTTCCTTAATTCAAACCTCTGTTTTCTTCAGCGGCTCAAAATAAAATGTTAACTATATCTCAACTGTTTTAAAACTCATAGCGATATCCGTTGAAATATTGATCTAGATGATCAATATTGTAAACAAACTATTAACTATCATTAACTATTAACTATCATTAATTGTACTAGTGACACAAAGCACGTGGAAATAATAAACATTACAAAAACGAGTGTCATACTGAGTGTCATAAAGTTCAAGTTGTAAGGTAACAATTTGTTGGGGGATTTTCTAAATTAAATTACGTTTCACCTATACAACACCGGCACAGCCTGGAAAAATTCGTACTTTTGATTGTTTTTTGGAATTCTTCATTCCTCTTAACGTTTTTGTTCCACATTTGATTCAAGTAACTTCTGAATAAGTATATGGAATTCGAAAACTATTTAATTTATATTTACATCTTACTTCATCAATTATTTTCAGCCATGAACAGTACTTTCTACATATTTCAATTTATTTGTTGCCACTGACGAAGTGTGGAAGTTGGCATTGCAATTGTTTCTACCTTTTATTTCTTTTAATTCAAGTACTAATACTGGCTGTAATTTTCTGGAAATATTTTGTACTGTTGTAGTTTATTTTCCAGCGCGGGCTTGTTTACAAATTTATAACGTTTTATTCCAAATCATTTTCCAATAATAATTTCTGATTATAATAATTCTAAACTAAAGATCTGATGAAAAAACATCTTATTTTTTTCACTTTCATGCGTTTGAATTTCATTCTATGATGACAATACACAAATTATCTTTGAAGTCATAAAACAAAGATTCTTGTTTGCTTTGTATATATTTCCGAGACAATAGAAATTCCTTCAAGTTGGAATTATTTAATTAGCGCTTCAATCTGAGACATGATTGTTGTTGTAAAAGTTAACAGTTTTCATTGGTTTTTCTTAACCTAGATGTATTTATTTGAAAAATAAAGCCGGTCAAGTACCCATCTAGTTAATGAAGAATATATCGATATGTGTTTCAAGTATATTGCATCTAAAACGGCATCGGGAATCCCCGCCTTATATACATACACACATACTAATGGAAATAGCGTAAATTTAAAAGTAGATAGGAACCAGGCTTAAAGCAGCTGCAATCATCAATTTGATTTTGTTTACCACTTCCTTCTTCATATATCATCTCGTTGAGGTTTGCAATAAAACTTTCTTTTTAGACCGCGACACCTGGGCTAAAAATCGAAAGTCTGATCCGCTAATGCTTAGTTTCAAAACCTTTTACCATAAACATACACTTCAAAGTATGCTGATTACAATTCTATAAAGTTCTCCCAACTTTCATCCTACAGTTTTTGAAATAATCGGCGTTAAAGTTTTACAATTATCAGCCTTCAAAATCGACAAAATTCCGCCATTTTGACAAAAAGTAGCCTGAGAACAATGGGAATTACGCGCGACTTTCCACAACGTGGCGAAGAAGGAAGGTTCTTGCTTTGGCATGTTGACTATGTTTACGTTTATATATATAAAAATTCAAGAGATATAATGCTCCTATTAATATAATGAAAGCTTCCGTGAAGGATTTATGGAGAGTTGAGCGTTTTACAAAGCCTGGATTCTATTAAAGATCTAGAATCATACTGAAACAAGAAGTGAATAAGCTGGTATCAAGATCAAGGTACGTTCAGAAACTCAGTGTCGTTCAATGAGTGTTCATTGAGTAGTTGCTATTATTAAATATGCTCTGCTCTTTACTTTCATTGTATACGAAATCCCAACCCAACAAGACAACTCAAAGAAATACAACAAGCCTGGAGTCAGAATAAGCTAAAACATATGTTGCTTATAAATAACATACAAAACAATAACATCATTTGAGTATTTAGTAAAAAATAAATATTTACAGAAAAAATTGTAAATTAATTTATACATCACTTTCAGAGCCTGAATCATCAGAAGAATCGACTCCTGAATTGTACGAATCTTTGTCTTCTGGACAATTATTACATTCTTTACATTTACATAGACTTGTACAACTCAAACCTGATTTAATACAGGTGCAGTGGTTTGTTTTGCAACCAGTCTTGCATCCACAGTTAACAAATAGCAATAAGCTTTCTGGGGCAGGGTTTTCTTTCAGCCAATACATTTTAACAAAATTTCCAGAAACAATCCATCCATGGTTCTGGAATGGAGGAAGATCTTGTTTGGGTGTCAGTGCATGTCTCCAAATGAATGACTGGTAGCTGCATCGTTTGATATGTTGCTGAAGAGCATCTTTGTTTGGTGGTAAGGATTCTTCAGAAAACTTACCTGATTTGAAAATGTTATACCGCAGGGTGTTTGTGCAGCTACAGTCATTCCTCCCATACCAAGTACATACAAACTTTTCAAGATCCAATGCCATCTTTTCATTGACATGAAGCGTCTTTCCCAACTCAGCAAATGGCTCCAAGAACAGTTTTTCCTTTATTAGTACTTTTATAGCCGATTTTTTGCCTTTTCCAAAAAAAGCGCTTGTAGTATCACATCCTATTGGGTTCAAAATTGAACACAAATATGTTATGCATATAATACAGACATTATTTGAAGTTTCTTCCATATACAATAAAATGGAGGTTATTTACCAGTAAATGCATGGAGCCCAATAAGGGATGATGCCCAATCTTTACCCCAATGCTCCTCAATCTTGTTGATAGACAGCAGTCTGGCAGCATTACCCGTACCAACAAACTGGAATAGGTTCGCATCTATTTCTCTTTTTGCTGCAAGCAAAATTAGTACCACATCTGTATCAGGACTTAATATGATGATATTTTGTGAAGACATACTTGCATATTTTGCATGTAAGGCCATTCTTCCTCATGGTCACATACAAGATTATCCACCATGTCTGTTGCTACTTCTCCATCTGCAGGTGTCAATTTGATGCATTGACTCTGATAATTTACAAATATGGTTACACCGTTATACAAAGCAACATCAAAGGTAGGCCATACTCTCACTAGATAGCCAATCAAATCCTCTTTATTTTTACCAACAGAGAGATATTTTTTCCATTGGGTTGGTGTCTTTTGGTTGGATTGTAAAATGTTGATGATCTGAACACCGTTAGCTGCCTTTTTTTCTCGCTCATTTCCTTTGATGCTGAGTTCAGGGTAGCAATCAGAAACAAAATGTAACGTTTTTGAATTAAATTTTTTACCAAGCGTCACAAGCTTGTTGAATATTTCCAAAGCAAAGTCTCCAAAAGTTAAGGATGATTTTTTTAAAGTTTGAACTAGAGCCATTGCATCTATTATTAACGTGCTTTCCATGGGAATGGCTTTACAAATTACATTGGGTGTTGTACTTTCAATTTCTTGCAAAAGCTTAGATTTCAGAGACTTCACTAATTCGCCAATAGCTGTTGCAAGTGGAGATGGGTATGGCCTAAGGGAATATGCTAATACCTCTTTCATGTCAACATTTCTTGTAGTCCCCAAAAGAAGAAGCCTAGCAAAAATATCCTTAGTGTTCTTCAAGGCAATTGTTTTTCCTTTAGATGTTGATACTTGTATACTTTTGTAAGATGATGTGAAAGTTTGTATATTAGAGTTTGTTATAGTTGCGTAAAGGTCAAGCTTTTTTATCAGAAGGTTTTGCTTAGCAAATGATATCATTTTGTCTTCCCCGGATTTAACAAGGGTTTTGAAATCTGTAGCAGTAGGGGTAGATGAAACTGCTCCACTAGCTATGTTAACAAGTTGAGTATCTTCTAAAGTGAAAGGATTTGCCATTGCAGTAATTGTCTCTACCAATGAAAGGACATCTTTCTCATCAATCTTCATTCTGCTATTGTCTAGATCTTTTCCGAGTCTAACAAAGAAACAATAATATCGTTGATAATATGGCTTGCTACCTCAAATTTTGCATGAGTTTAAATAAACTTCACAAACTGTTCTTGAGAATTCATTACAAGTTTGGGATTTTAGGTTTATAAAATGTTAATGAACTTTTCATGACTACTGTAAAAAAATAGTTCATGACCAGTTCATGAAAAAGTCCATGGAAATTTGGCCATTTAACGTCGATGAACTAGTTCATGAACTATTTATAAGTTGTTCATGAACAAGTCAGGAATGTTCTTAAAGTTTATAAACTATTCATGAAATGTTCAGGTGGTTCATAAACAGTTTATGAGCAGTTCATGAACTCAACAAATTTTTCACAAGGTTCAATAACCATGTGGATATTTTCGAACTGTTTGTGAGCTTGGTATTTTTCACAGGAGTATAAATGATGTATATCCCACTAAAAATATTCACCGCTATATTTAAATAATAATTTGTCATACCCAGATCCATTGTTTACCCCTGATAGCTCCTTGCACTTCTGAGTTATTGCAGCTCTGTCTGCTTGCGTTAGAATCCATTTAAAAACTGCCTTCTTATTCCTTGAAATACCAACCAAGCCACCTAAATAACAATGTGGTATAAGTACAAACACTTTCTGATAAGCTGATAACTTTAACATGTTATTATTATACAGTAGACTTATTATTATATTCCTAAATAGATTATTACCATTCACTCACCTTTTGTTTTGCAATCTCTATTCATAGTTTGCTCAATGGTCTGATCACAAGCGATGTCAGAGAATCCATACTTTGTTTGTCGTTTTACAGTCCAGTTCTTGGCAAGTTGAGCTGCAAAATCTGCATGATGTAAGTACACATTTCAAATTAGATTTTCGAAGATGTGCTGGATATTATTCTGTTAATAATAAATCCTACTATAATGATACATTTATCTTCTACATTAAATGATTCCATTTCCAACCAATAGCATAACCCATAACTAGAATAGTTTGTCCTATCGGCAATAAAAAACCATGGCAGCATTTGACGAACAGCTGTCAAATGCAATTCCCAGTTTGATGTCCGGGTTGCACGTATGTGCATCAATAACAATTCCACCATTGCAATATACTGAGACCAATAACCAAAAGTCTCAAATTTTTCAGAATTTTCTCTTATGAATTGTGAATATTTCTCAAACAATTTATTAACTTGTTCTTCTTGAGAATATTCTAATAATTTCTTGTTAAAATATGTGGCTCTTATTAGCTCAATGACACTTGTAATATCAGCTGTATCAGCTTCTGAAAGATTCCATAAATGCTTGGAAACGAAGACGTTGAAGTGCTTCATAAAATAACTTGTGGACACGTATGCTTCGATTGTAGTGCTTTCCAGACATCACTCCTTTAACCGAGCCTGCTGCTACAACTTCTGCCTCGATACAAATGTCCTGTTGAGGGAAACATTGGAAAATCGATATATCAATATATATATAATAATCGATATATATATCAGTTGAGCACTCAAAATTAAATTTACCTCAAATCCACCATCACGAAAAAGTTTAGCAATTGCACTCAAAAATGACATTACGGTGTGAAAATCTCCCAGCCTAATAACCAAGTTCTGCATCAATTCTGGTGTCTTCCACCTAGAAATTCCAAAAATGTTCAAGCTAAAACTGAATATCTGTCTGTGTGGTTAATAGATTGATATTCAATGCATCATTGTTTGTTACCTTATCATCTGGGCTTTACAGTAGACAGCCTTATCGAATACAACCACAGATTTCTTCAATCCTAATTTCTCCGCCATCGCAACACATACCTTTAAAACGTTATACACAGTCTCTATATCTGTGATAGGGGCATTTATTACAGGCAAGTATGTTATTTTCGATTTACTACTAGTGTTTTTATCAAGATGGGTGTTGAAACCAGTCCAAGCTGGAAAGTATTGGTCGTTTCTGCCATTATTCAATTTACATAAGATGTATGCAAAGTTCAATTTTATACTTGAAACTTTGAGTTCTTCATGGAGGTTAATAGACACTTTCAACTGATCAATAGTTTTTGAAAAGAAGGGTGAAGGTATTTCACCAAGGTAATAAGGCAGCAATTCTTCTTCCTTGAAGTTAATTTTTTTTGTTTCTTTTTCAATACTATGCGGTTAAGATCTTCAGCTTCATTACAAGAATAACGCTGAATACTTATACCATTTGTAACATGTGTTGAACCTGCTCCGCTTTCTTCACAGAAATCGGCATTGTCATAAACAAATGTTGTGAATTGATCTTTTTTTAGCCCTTGCGGTATGTGGTTGGCATTTGTTTGATTTGATATCGCAATTGAATTTTCCAAATTCTTTATTGTTGATGTTGCAACACAATGTCCAAAGCTGTTCAATATATCAATGGTTTGGTTAGAACCAGTAATTTGTCGTACTGACATTGCTAAAGCAATGGACTTGTATGTCTGTGTTTTACCTTTTGAAGATATATATATAACATCCTCAGCCAATGAAAGCAATTTTATTTTATTTTGTTTTTTGTCAAAGTTAACATCTTCAGAAAACCCAATTGTCCAGGCAAGAAAATTGTACAATGGTGTTGGGATGCTTTCTAAAAGAGCACACTGATGGAAATCATTGGCACACGGGGGCCAAGCAGAAGATATTCCTTTAGAAGATTTAATTGTTTCTCTTAAAGACATGGCAACATTATACATTGCTATTTTCAAATCCTCCTGTATACCGGGTGAAAAAGGTGAAGTTGATGAATCATTGGAATTTGAGTAATCATTGTCATCGTCGTCTTCATCGTCACTAGAACTACACGTATCTGAACCACCTCCATAATCAGTCAAGTTACATAAAGCTTCCCCCGCTGTCAAATCACCAGGGAAGACAATAGCACTTTTGCACCTTTGCGAAGGCTGATGAAAAAGAAGTTGTGGATAGGAATGCTGGAGCCGTCTCCTTAGATACCTAGTTTGGTATGATGAGGCATCAATACTGTCTATCATTTTGACATAGCTTCTAAATTTTTGTGAAAGCGTATTTAGAAACATCGGCTGTTTGCTTTCGGTTATGATTGGCTCAATGATTTCTGTGCAAAATTCTTTGTAGGATTTTAAATATATGTTACGAATTGGTTTATCTTTCTTCTCCTTTTTTGAACAACGGCTATATACTTTTTATGACAGCTTTTATGGTAACAAATCTCTAGAGTAACACAATCAGTGCCTCTCATTTGCAGCCTCTCATTCGCTCATCTTTCCTGATCTCTGCTGCAGCTTTAAGTTTTGCCCCATCAAATGAAACAGGTGTGGTTAGATACTGTATTTCTCTTTTCTTGTCTATCTGAAATTGGTAAACATATACATGTCAAACATGATTGTCTTGTTAGTTACTATTATATTATGGATTATACAAGTGCATGTGTGTATATAAAAGGGTCAAGAATTATACATTGACCACTATGGACAGGTAGTCTCTCTTTGGAGGTTCTCTTCCATAGAGTACCACATAGAAATCTGGCAAATGTAAGATGATCATTAGATAACACTATTTTATAAATAATTCCTATTTGATAAAGGTTGAATACCATTAGATAAATCAATAATTTGTTAATTGTATCATACCTTGTTTGTAACTGTAATTGTATTCTTTTTGCAAATGATACAGAGAGCTGGTAAGACGTATTTATTTTTCGAAACTAGCAGCTGTTTTGGCACACCAGAAAAAGTTCCTTCAACAGATCTAGTCATTCGTTTTTTCGGGGGACTGCATGGCGCCTCTGATGATAGCACTTGATTAGGTTTGTTAACAGTTTTTTCTCTTCATCTGTTTTTAACTTTGTCTTTTCTATTTTTGCAACATCAGTAAAGTACCTGTAGCATTGCATATGATACGAGTAGTTGCATGCTACTACATCATTTTCGCTTTCTAATGATATATACTTGAACGAATTTATAGCCACATTGTTGTATAAGCCACATCTACCCAGCCATTGCTGCCTTCTTTCAAAAAATCGTGTGATAGTAGCGTCTGTAAATTTTTTTGTTTCTATTTCTACTACTGCATTATTGTGAATTATACAGCAATTCTCAGGCTCACTCATGCTTGATAAAATGTTCAGCCCATTGCTAAAATCTCATTTTTAACTTTCAAATTATTGCGAAATAATTATATTACGAAATAACACAAAAAACTGTCTAGTGCTGCCTAATTTGTGACCTAAACAATGGCAACATAAAAAACAAGTTTGATTGTTTACAAGACATCGCTATAGTAACGCAGTGGTGCCATTTTTAAATTCGCGTGGAAGCGAGAATTGCATGGGAAATGGCTTTCAAAGAAGAAGAAGTTTTCTTTCAAAAGTATCATCTTCAATGACTGTTTTCTCAAAAACTGCAGGAAAATGTTTGGGAGAAGTCTTTTGATTATAGGTTAGTGATAGCTAAATATTCTTCATGCCGAAAATGTTTTGAAGTTATGATACAGCAAATGGAACGTTTTTTCATTCACTTTTTCAGCCCAGGTGTCGCGGTCTATTTTATGCCTTTCGATTTTCATAATATAGCAAGCCCGGGTAATCCATTCATTTTCGCAAGTACACCAAATATATTAGACTAATTTCATAATTGTTATACCTAGCTAGCCGACCGGATATCATTAGTCTTGACTGCGTCATTTTCAAAATTGAACTCACTCCAACTCTGAAATCAGCCAGGCAAGACGAGCGATATCCAGTCGAAACAATAGAAAAAAGATCATTAAATGTCTACGGCTGTGACCCAGGCAAATGACTAGAATTCGAGTTGCGTGCAAATCCATGCTTATATTGAGTTGTGAATCATCTGGTTTAACTGATTCAAAATAAATGCATGAACAAATCTATGTAGAAACGCCGATCGAAGCCGCAATAAAAATTGAGAAAATATTCATTTCATATTTTGCTGTTGAAAGAAGCAGAAAGTTTCGAAGTGAAAAATGGAAAGCACATGATTTTATTTAGAAATTTTGGTACTATCTAGTTTGTCCCAAAGCACGTAGAAGCAATAGCCATAGCCCCCCAAAAATCCAAGAAGCATTATAAAAAACGAGTGTCATACTGAATGCCATAACGCTCAAGTTGTAAGGTAACAATTTGTCAGGGGATTTTCTAAATTAAATTACGTTTCACCTATACAACACCGGCACAGCCTGGAAAAATTCGTACTTTTGTCTGTTTTTTTGGAATTCTTCATTCCTCTTAACGTGTTTGTTCAACATTTGATTCAAGTAACTTCTGAATAAGTATATGGAATTCGAAAACTATTTATTATTTATTTACATCTTACTTCATCAATTATTTTCAGCCATGAACAGTACTTTCTACATATTTCAATTTATTTGTTGCCACTGACGAAGTGTGGAAGTTGGCATTGCAATTTTTTCTACCTTTTATTTCTTTTAATTCAAGTACTAGTACTGGCTGTAATTTTCTGGAAATATTTTGTACTGTTGTTGTTGTGGATCCAACAACGGATAACGAGAACATTGTTGACAATTTAAATATAAGTAATTTAAGTAAGTTAACAAGAATTGGACGGAAGTCGTCGCCACCCAAGCGATTTGGTTTCACTGTATAGTTTCTTAGAATCATTTAGAGTTTCTTGGAATTATGTAACTTCCTAACGGATGTGCTCGTATAGCATAGTTTTGTTGACTTTTGTGTTAAAGATATTTATAAATGTAGTCGTTTAAGATTCAAATGGTCTTGAATTATTATTGATTATGCTGATTAGATTTATGTGAAATGAATGACTCCACGGTGTTTTTAGATTTAAGAGCGTAGCTCACAACATTATTTGAATCCCTGGCTATACTGATGTATATTATTGATGTTATTTTGCTTATTTGGAAAGCCCTCTTGGTGGATTTAGATTGATGTACAATCGTACGTACTGCAGATTGTGATTGATGTTCTGATTGAAATACTGACGTTGAACATTGTACAATAGCATTTAGCTTGAATTGATTTATTGAAATAATTTGCTAATATGCCACCCATAATTGAAAGAAATTTGAAACAACGGAAATTAGAAGAATTGAAAGCAGCATGTATTGAACTTGGTTTATCTGATGCTGGTACATGGGCAGAACTAATTAAGCGTATAGAAGAAGTTCAACCTTCTGATGAAAGTGACAATGATGATGCAATTGATGAAACTGATGCAATTAATGCCAGTAATAGCGTAGCTATAAATCCTGAAACGTCATCGATGATGCAAATGATGATGCAAATTATGCAGCAACAGCAGCAAGAAAATGCAAAACGTGAATATAGATTGCAGCAAGAAAATGCAATACGTGAAGATAGATTGCAGCAAGAAAATGCAATACGTGAAGAGAGACTGTTAAAAGCTATTAGTGAACTTTCACCTGGTAATGCGTTATCTGAGAGACAAAGATCATCTAGCCGGTAAACGGAAAATTCAACTCGCGTCAGCTCTATTTAGTATCCAGTCTACTTTTTCAATGTTATCCACGCGGCTGCGTTTTCTGCGTAAAGCTACTTGGCGTTTTAGTTGACGTTCATAGCTTCATATTGAGCTTTTAATGATGGCGATGGCGGTTTAAACTTTGCAGTTTCCAGATTTTGTAAGAGTGAAATTGTTGGAAACACAATGTAAAATTGTTTGAAATGATGGAATCAGTACAGCTTCATATGCAACAAAGTATTTATATTTATGAAGAAGATATATTTAACTGAGATGAAATGGATAAGTGAAAATATTATTCAAGTGAGTTTGTCTGAATTCGAACTGACACGAGTTGACATGAGCCTAGCGCGAGTTGAGATTCTTTTCTTCGTTATTAGCGTTGATTTCTTCATATTCTAATTCCCCATTTTGCCTCAATAGCAAAATAAGCAATACCTTTGAGTCAGTTAGTTAGTTAATTTGTATGTGGGTAATATTGCGAAGATGTTTGTGCGATTTTATGGTCGCACACATCACTTCACACAACAAGCATAGGCCTATTATAATTTTCTAAGGGTTAGGCGAAATTCACAAGCTTTGTTAAAAAAACATCATCGTAAGAACATGATACATCATCATTTATCCAGAGCCTTCAAGTTTGAATTAATTATTTTTCCAAAGAGCAGAGACATTTTAGCTTAAGATCAATTTTGCTTCTTAAAAAGTCATTAACAGACACAACTGCCTCGGACTTTGCTGAAATACTCTCGGGAACTACGTAAATATAATAGTAAAACCAATTTAATATAACACAGTATCACACGTTTAAGGGCCATCCATGAAGTACTCAGAGAGTCAGAGTCAGACTGGACCCTCCCTGTATTCAGCAGTACACTTTCAAATAACCCGCCTACCTTTCATGTACGCCAGGCTACTTGCAAAGATTCCCCCTCTTCTCACTAGTCTCTGCTTTTGTTGTTGTGGTTTGAGCAAGCAAGGCAACAGATTATTTAAAATTGCTAATTAAATTGCTTGAGATAGATTGTAGAGCTTTTGTTACTCTTCGTGTGCCTCCAGAGCCAAACCTTTTCAGGGACGATTTAAAGATACATCTGTAGGCCTACTGTGATGATTGGTACCCCTCCACCTTGTACCCGCAACTGTACGCTTGTGATGTAATTTCCGAAATCTCCAATAACGAAATATCACCAGCAATCGTCTGCAAATTATTAGTGAAACGTTAGTATTCTGTTGCCCCAAAACATTTCCAGGGATACTCTTTCTTCTCAGAGGTGCAATCACCTTCTCTGCAATCTGGTTTAGGCCTATTATGACCGCTGGTTATTTCACATTGAATTTACATCCTACACTATTTACATCCAGAAGCGGATAAAAATTGATATTTTTTATGATTCATAAGCCAAACCTCAGCAGAAAATTCACATTTCTTATTTATAAGAGCAATTACCGGAAGGCTATGATATTTCACATAAAACTAAATGCAAGAAGAAGTAGGCCTAATTCATCATTTATGCTTTTAAATACACCCTCAAAACGTTTTATTAAATTTGACTCCTGCAACCTATTTTTTCCCGCTACATAAGATCAGACTTTTCATTAGATATTGAACAACATCATATTTTGGTTGTAATCATACTTCAAGTTCTTTCAAAATTTCTGACGGAATTTATAGAGAGAGCGCTGGATTTTTTCATGAAATGTATCGTTAAGTTTTATTATTGACTTTCCTTTCATGCCAAGTTGTTGCTGTTGCCCAATTTATTTTTGGTTTAAAGGATATTTTCTTTGCAAAAGTATGTCTTGGAAGCCATTATCAGATTGGTATCAATCTTGCAGCATCTTTTAGCATGCATTAAAGATGTTGTCATTGAGGCGACCATCATCCATTTCAATTAGCTATCAAAAAAGACATAACTAAGTTAATGATCTGTACATTCTACACATCACACATGTCACAAGAAACATAACAGACCAAATGGTTACTCCTGTGAGAGATTGTTACAAATTCAACTTGATAATGTAGTACCTTCCTTCATGCATCGATAATACATGTATGCGATTCATGTTGAATGGATTTCTGATACCTGTAATGCAGTTGAGCCAATTTACACCTCGCTGGAAAGCTTCAGATTCAGGTCTTCACATCTGCAAATGACAATTGATTGTTTCATTGTTAACATAGTATTATATTCAAGCTTTCTAGCAAAATTTGGCCCTCCCTGTAAGCAGCAGTACATTTTCAAATGACCCCTGGAGGCTATCTGTTGTTTCTACTTATTCTATTTATCCACTCTCGACCTCCTTGTTGGACCAATTTTTTATGTAAATTATTCTTGGTTAGTGTGGATAGATTAATGTTGCAAATTTTCGAATTTCAGGAGAAGTCAACTGCGTAGCCTCCAGATGTCGCTATGGTGTATTCTAGATTATTATGTGTGTCATTAGTTGGGTCTGTTCTAATTTTATGATATACAACTATTGATTATAAGATTATTGACTGTATAATATTTGCTGCTTATATTTGATCATTATTAAATGGAGTGTGTCATGTTTCAAATGCATCACTTGCTACAAATTATCATTCGACTAATATATATTTTTTGTTCATATTCACTTGTATTTGAAATAATAACTAGATATAATATTTGAAATGAAATTCTATGGTACAGTTATAAATGTTTGGAGGTCATAGTTTTCAAAGTTACAATTCTTTGTTGCCCTTCAGAAAATTGAGATCATTTTTAGATTTTGTTGTTGTTTTGTTTCCCAATTTTTTCAGGGGCCGTTTGCCCGTTTCAGGATTTTTTCAAGGGCTGTTCTCATAAAAAATTCCCCAAGTCCCGTTAATAGAGAGGCCATTCCATTATTTCCATTTTTAAAAGAATGACGAAAGTGTTCCTTTAGCTCAATATATTGATTAACTAGCTGTTTATGGATTCCATGGTAGCAGGAATTACCATTACAAGTATGTTATTAGAATAAATCTTATGAAGGATCCTTGACATTTCCTGTTTAGACAACACACTTTTAAAGGATAATTCAATGAGTACATCAAGTCACATGGTACATGGGTACAGCATTGTCATGGCTGCAATAGACAGGTGGTTGCTGTACAGAGGTGGCAAAATTGGGAAAATACAAAAAACTTTTTGAGATTCATCCCTTGCAAGTAGTCTTCTTACTAGCCTACTGTATTTCATATTTAATTTGTATGCTGCAGAGTTGGATCTGTATATGACTGACTGCTTACTTACTTTGCAAACTTTTGGTTTGGGCTGTGATTTCCCATGCTGGCAGACATACGCCTTCCGATTCAAAGCTATATACGGTACGTCATTGTTCTACATAATATGAATTTTCACATCAGATAGTTCTGAGATGTAAGAAATTCCTTAATTGAGATGATTTCTCACAAGTAACAAGACATTCCCAAAGTAGTTTTGTTGTTTGCATTTTTACAGTTGTTTAATTGTCATACCTGTTTTTCCAAAACCCTTCTAGCAGTATTCCGCACTACAAAAGTTGTTGTTGTTGCCAAGCTGAAATGCCTGATAAAGTTTTCAGCTGCATCTAGGTCTATCGCTGTCCCGCTTGACTTGGTATCTTGTCTTGAAGACAGAGATTCCCATGCTGCTTGAGGTTTAATACTGGTTTGTTCTATTTGACCAGATTCTATTATGATGGGATTACGTTCCAATTCCAGAGTACTGACTTCATCTTCTTCCAATTTTTCAACTGATGCTATTACTGGATTGATCCATTTCAAATTATTAATCAAAATCTGTGATCCATGTTAAAACGAACAATAACAGGATTGATCTCTTTGATCTGACGACACGTGTGATTTGAATCATATTTCCCGCCAAAAAACATGGATTTCTATGCGTGGGACGTTTGATTTAAAAGTCAAGACTTTGATTGAGAGCGGGAGAAACAATTCAATTTTTTCATAATTTACGTTATATGTGAAGATATTATTACGGTTATTATTATTACTGAACAGTAAAGGAACATCATCTAGACTTTTCGCGAATTTTTTTGTGATTTTTGTTCTGCAATTCTTCGGCATGTTTATTCAAAATGACTCTCAACTCGTGTCAGCCTTAATTCAACTTGTATCAGCTTCATAAAAACATATCAAAATAGCCGCCAATTTCATCGCTCTGGATGCTTTCTTTTTGATTGGTTTTCTTGGTATATCGTAAGCATAAACAACAAACTACTTCTGTTCTTTTTTATATTTCTATACTATCAACTCGTGTCAGCCTCAATTCAACTTGTATCAGCTTCATAAAAACATATCAACATAACAGCTAACATCATCGCTCTGGATGCATACATTATTGCGCTTGCCTCGCAAAATATGTTATCCTACATATTCCCCTTATAATTTTGATGAGCAATGAAGTCAAGGCAATCGTGAAAGCTTATATGCTGCAGCACGCTTGCAGTTACTGAACTACTATACGAGACAAACGCCATTACTGAATGCGATTAAGTTGACGATAGACGCAAAAGCAACATTACGTGGAAACGTAACCGCGCTCGTACTATTGAAAAAGTAGACTGGATACTAAATAGAGCTGACGCGAGTTGAATTTTCCGTTTACCCATCTAGCCCTCTCAGCCTAGACAGTACTGTCGGAGAAGAACCCAAATTAATCGTCGACCGTTTCAATTGGCTCTTTGATGATCTGAAGAAGAAAATAGAAAGAATCAGCTTTGGATTAAAAGGCAAAGGGAACCACGTGTCATTAAAAGAAGGGATTAAGTCGTTGGAACGATCCGAAGAAAAGATAAATGGTTTAATTGGCGATAAACGAATATACTTGGATGCCACTGAGATAAAATGTATCATTGATCAACACGCTAACTTAAGTGAAGTTGTGTTTGAACATAGAAAAGAAGTGTCAAAAATATGTCAAGAAGAAGAAGAAGAGAAGAGAGCAGGTGGCCTACCAAATGGTATTTTACCCCCTGGATTCCACGGAGACATTAATCATTTCCCTTTTTGTTTGGAATCATTTGATGCGGCGGTGGTGCATAGTAACCCAAAGGTGTCCCCTTTTTACAAGTATCGGTATCTTAGACAATCATTGAAGGGTACGGCTTCTAGATGTCTAGATGGATTTTCTTCTTCAGTTGAAACGTATAATGCTGCATTGGAACATGTAAAAACACGTTATGGACAGCCTAGGCAGATTGTCAGGTCTATAGTGAAGTCCATTATTGATGTACAACAATTATCAACCAGCTCGGATTCCAAGCAATTGAGGACGAACTTTGATTTAATTTCAGGGAAAATGCATTTATTAGAATCATACGCAGATAAAATTGACAACCCTTTACATGCATTAATAATTCCCATACTGGAATCAAAGCTGCTAGCTGATTTGAAGACAGAATGGGAAAAGGAAATAATCACAAAGTATGAAGATAAAGAATTCCCAACTTGGAAAAGATTTTGTGATTGGTTTTCAAGAGAGGTACGTTCAAGAGAAACGGTTGACTGGAACCAAGAGAAAGCTGTAAAAAGAGTTATTAGACAACCACCTGACGATCAAAAAGATGCAAAGGTATATTCTGCTCAAGCACTTACAACGGAAACAAGTCGAAATAGAGGAGGTGCAAGATCAAAATGTATTCATTGTGAGATGACTAATCATGATTTGGAAAATTGTTTTCTATTTGCAAAATTAGATATAAAGGACAAGTGGTATTTTACTAAAGCAAAAGGATTGTGCTACTTATGTTTAGCTCCTCATCATAGATGGATGGAATGTACTAGAAAGACAAAATGCACAACAAATGATTGTGGTAAATCTCATCATGAATTGCTACATCTTGATAGTCGACCTGAAGAGTCGGAATGTGTTATCCAAGCAAATACTTCTAAAAGTCGTTGTTTATCTACTAAAGGAAAAACTGTATTCACGTCAAAGATTATGCCATCTGCAGTTGCATTAATGACCAATGGAGGAAAATCATCTAAAGTTAGAGTAGCATTTGATTCAATGTGTAAAGAGACATTTGTTACAGAAAAAGCAGCTAGGAGAATCCAATTAGATATATGCAAAACAGAGTTAATTGAAATTACAGGATTTGATGAGAGAGTGTCTCATTTAAAAACTGGTCGTGTTGACTTTGGACTTTCTCCTGTGAATAATTCTAGTATAAAAGTTCATATCAATGCTATTGTTAAACCTGGAAAAATTTGTGCTCCACTAGATGCTGTTGAGATTGATTTGGAACGTTGTACTCACTTAATGAATATCTGCATTGCAGATGAATTGCCCCATAACGAATGTGAAGTGGATGTTTTAGTTGGTATCGATTTCTTTTTGCAATTAGTATGTGGGGAAATAATACGCCATCCAACTGATGATTCTCTACCTGGAGCATTGCGAACTATATTTGGTTACGTATTAATTGGCTCAAATCCCTTTGTTGGGAAGAAATCAAAATCATCATGTTTATTTGTAGATTGTAAACCGCATACCAAACTAGAGAAAGAGGTGGAAACTTTTTGGAATCTCGAAGCAATAGGAATTAAGGACACTAATAAACAGTATACTTTAGACGAACGAACAGCTGTTTCAATATTTGAGAAATCTATTCGTTACGACAATAGTCATTATTCTGTATCGTTACCATTTCGAGATGATGGACATATACCATGTAATAATTATCAAAATGCAAGGAAACAACTATTGTCAATTGAAAGGCGTCTGGAGAAAGATAAAGAAAAAAAGGAAGCATATCGAAATTGTATGAACGATTATGATCGATTGGGATTTGCTCGTCCAGTGACTTCAGAAGAGAAGGAGAGGTTTGACGAAGGATCTCAATATTTCGTACCACATCATCCGGTCGAGAAACTTGATAGTTTGACAACTAAAACTAGAGTAGTTTTCAATGCAAGTGCAAAAGATATCAATGGCATTTCTTTGAATGATTGTTTGTTATCTGGTCCAGCATTACAGCCAGATTTGATAAAAGTGATTTTAAGATTTCGATTTCATGAGATTGCATTAATGGGAGAAATTAAGAAGATGTTCTGCCAGACATCGATAAACCCTGAACATTATCAATTTCAGCAATATCTTTGGCGAGATTGTGATCTCACCCGTGATCCTATTCGTTACGTAATGACAAGCTTGATGTTTGGAGTAAAACCTTCACCATACTTAGCAATTAGCTCATTACTTCACCATGCTGCAAAAGATGAGATCAAAGAATGCTTCCCACTGGCAAGTGTAGCAGCTACTCAAGATATTTATGTGAATGATTATTGTGGAGGAGGTAAATCTGTAGAACAAGTTACCAAATTACTATTTGAACTCATTGACATGTGCGATCTTGGTGGTTGGGAAATGACAAAGTTTATATCAAATTCCAAACAAATTATGGAAGCTATTCCTGTAGAGAAACGATTAACAAGCTTGATGGTTGATTTTGATTATAATGTAGAAGACACTACGAAAGCACTTGGTATTGGATGGGATGTTCAGGAAGATCATTGTTTATTTCGTTTAAATCCATTCATTACGAATGTAACCATTAATGTTACAAAACGAGCAATATTAAAGAAGGTATGTCAGATTTTTGATGTATTTGGATTTTTTGCACCTTTTATTATTCGTGAAAAATTATGGTTCAATCATTATGGAAAATGGAATCGACATGGGATGAAGCACTGCACGGAGAGATTGTTGATATGTTTCACCAATGGGAGGAGGAACTGCTTAGTTTGAATGATATTCGTATACCTATATTTGTTATATGTGATGAAAAATACAAATCAATAGAGCTACATGCATTCGCGGATGCTTCGGAAAAGGCATATGGGGCTACAATTTATATACGCAGTGAAGACTTGAATGGACATGTAAAAGTGGATTTATTAATTGCCAAGTCTCGTGTTGCTCCATTGAAACAGAAATCGTTACCTCGTTTGGAGCTGCTTGCAGTACACTGTGCTGCAAATTTAGTTAATTATGTTTGTGATGCATTGAGCATTGTATTTATGCCTATTGAACTTTGGTCGGATTCTGAAATTGCATTAAATTGGTTGAAAAAGCCAAGTACACATTGGAAAACATTTGTGGCTAACCGTGTACAAGAAGTCCATGATTTAGTTGGTAACAAGCATTGGCATCATGTGAAGAGTTGCGACAACCCTGCTGATTTTCTATCACGTGGCATGGAAGTATCAAGCTTAAAGAATAGTAAATTGTACTGGCATGGCCCTGAATGGCTTGAGTTATCAAAGGAACATTGGCCTTGCTCTGTGACTGAAACTAATTTACCAGACGTTGAAATTGAAGCAAAAACAAAATGTCATACAGTTGTATCATTCGTAGAATCTGAGCATTTATTTAACAATTTTGAGCGTTAGGATAAATTGGTTCGTATTATTGGTCATATCTTGAAATGGAGGAAGATTGTCCCAAGAAATGTTGATGGAAAATTGACTATTGAAGATCTAAATGTGAGTGAATTACATTTATTGCGGTGTGTCCAACAGGATCATTTCCCTACCGAATACAAACTATTGCAAGATGGTAACCAGTTAAATGGCGATAGCTCTTTATTGTCTCTCGATCCTATGTTTTGTGAAAATAAGAAATTGATTGTTGTTGGGGGTCGATTGAGAAATTCTCTTCTTCCAGAGGAGACTAAACATCAGATTATTTTACCAAGTAATAATATCATCGTTGATAAACTCATTATGATGTATCATCTTAAAGGGCATCATTCACCTATTGAGACTACTTTGTGTAATATTCGCACAAAATTTTGGATTATACATGGCAGAAGGCAGGTTATCAAGACAATCCATCGATGTCTAATATGTAAACATTCAAGTACATCACCGTTGGAACAGAAAATGGGAGATTTACCAACACTAAGAGTTCAGCCTGCTCCTGCATTTTCGAAAGTTGGTTTGGACTTTACAGGCCCATTATATATACGAACTGGGACAGTTGTTACTAAATGTTACATTTGCATATTCACCTGTGCTCTCAGTCGGATGATCCATTTAGAATTAACAAATAATATGGAAACAGAGGAATTTCTTGCTGCCTTTCGTCGGATGACAAATAGAAGAGGACTATGTGATTTAGTAGTTAGTGATAATGCAAAAACCTTTCAAAAAGCATCACGTGTGGTCAGTAACATGAAATTTGAAGCAGATCTCTGGAAAAACCTTGATTCCACTTTAATTGAACGATTTTGTTTGAGTCTCGGTATTAAATGGGAATTTATTACTAAACGTAGCCCCTTTCGTGGCGGATTTTGGGAACGGTTAAATCTTTCGTTAGAGACACCTCTGAGAAAGTTTCTTTCAAAGGCTCTATTGAACTATTGTGAAATGTATACTGTTTTAACCGATATTGAATCAGCAGTGAATCAGAGGCCATTGACGTATCAAAGTACCGATTGTAGAGATGTTTTACCAATTACCCCTGCTCATTTGGCTTTGGGACGATCGCTTGGGACCCTTCCCGAACATCTCAATAAAGATGTTACTCTTTCAAAGAGATATAAGTATTTGCAGACGTTACTTACTCATTTTTGGAAAATATGGTCTCTGGAATACTTACCAAATCTACAACGTCGAAGTAAATGGCAAAGAAAACGCCGAAGTTGGAAGTCAATGATGTTTGTTTAATTTCAGAGGATAACACACGACGGTCTACGTGGCCTATGGGTCGGGTTCAACAAGTAATACGTGGAAATGATGGTTTAATCAGAACAGTACGACTGCAGACATCAAAGGGGGAACTGAATCGACCAGTTCAGAAATTGCACCTATTTGAAAAATTCTTACCATCCAATTACCATCCAGTAACCTCTCAAGGGGGGGATGATGTTGTGGATCCAACAACGGATAACGAGAACATTGTTGACAATTTAAATATAGGTAATTTAAGTAAGTTAACAAGAATTGGACGGAAGTCGTCGCCACCCAAGCGATTTGGTTTCACTGTATAGTTTCTTAGAATTATTTAGAGTTTCTTGGAATTATGTAACTTCCTAACGGATGTGCTCGTATAGCATAGTTTTGTTGACTTTTGTGTTAAAGATATTTAGAAATGTAGTCGTTTAAGATTCAAATGGTCTTGAATTATTATTGATTATGATGATTAGATTTATGTGAAATGAATGACTCCACGGTGTTTTTAGATTTAAGAGCGTAGCTCACAACAGTTGTAGTTTATTTTCCAGCGCGGGCTTGTTTACAAATTTATAACGTTTTATTCCATATCATTTCCCAATAATAATTTCTGATTATATAAGTTTAAACTAAAGATCTGATGAAAAAACATCTAATTTTTTTCACTTTCATGCGTTTGAATTTCAATCTATGATGACAATACACAAATTATCTTTGAAGTCATAAAACAAAGATTCTTGTTTGCTTTGTATATATTTCCGAGACAATAGAAATTCCTTTAAGTGGGAACTATTTAATTAGCGCTTCAATCTGAGACATGATTGTTGTTGTAAAAGGTAACAGCTTGCATTGTTTTTCTTAACTTAGATGTATTTATCTGAAAATAAAGCCGGCCAAGTACCCATCTAGTTAGTGACGAATATATCGATATGTGTTTCAAGTATATTGCATCTAAAACGGCATCGTGAATCCCCGCCTTATATACATACACATATACTAATAGAAATAGCGTAAATTTAAAAGTAGATAGGAATCAGGCTTAAAGCAGCTGCAATCATCAATTTGATTTTGTTTACCACTTCCTTCTTCATATATCATCTCGTTGAGCTTTGCAATAAAACATTTCTTTTTATGCCTTTCGATTTTCATAATATAGCAAGCCCGGGTTATCCATTCATTTTCGCAAGTATAACAAATATATTAGACTAATTTCATAATTGTTATACCTAGCTAGCCGACCGGATATCTTTAGTCTTGACTGTATCATTTCAAAGTTGAACTCACTCCAACTCTGAAATCAGCCAGGTAAGACGAGCGATATCCCGTCGAAACAATACAAAAAAGATCATTAAATATCTACGGCTGTGACCCAGGCAAATGACTAGACTTCGAGTTGCGTGCAAATCCATGCTTATATTGAGTTGTGAATCATCTGGTTTAACTGATTCAAAATAAATGCATGAACAAATCTATGTAAGAACGCCGATCGAAGCCGCACTGTAATTGAGAAAATATTCATTTCATATTTTGCTGTAGAAAGAAGCAGAAAGTTTCGAAGTGAAAAATGGAAAGCACATGATTTTATTTAGAAAATTTGATACTATCTAGTTTATCCCAAAGCACGTCGAAGTAATAGCGATAGCCCCCAAAAAATCCAAGAAACATTACAAAAACGAGTGTCATACTGAATGTCATAACGTTCAAGTTGTAAGGTAACAATTTGTTGGGGGATTCTCTAAATTAAATTACGTTTCACCTATACAACACCGGCACAGCCTGGAAAAATTCGTACTTTTGTCTGTTTTTTGGAATTCTTCATTCCTCTTAACGTGTTTGTTCAACATTTGATTCAAGTAACTTCTGAATAAGTATATGGAATTCGAAAACTATTTAATTTCTATTTACATCTTACTTCATCAATTATTTTCAGCCATGAACAGTACTTTCTACATATTTCAATTTATTTGTTGCCACTGACGAAGTGTGGAAGTTGGCATTGCAATTGTTTCTACCTTTTATTTCTTTTAATTCAAGTACTAATACTGGCTGTAATTTTCTGGAAATATTTTGTACTGTTGTAGTCTATTTTCCAGCGCGGGCTTGTTTACAAATTTATAACGTTTTATTCCAAATCATTTTCCAATAATAATTTCTGATTATATAATTTTAAACTAAAGATCTGATGAAAAAACATCTTATTTTTTTCACTTTCATGCGTTTGAATTTCATTTTATGATGACAATACACAAATTATCTTTGAAGTCATAAAACAAAGATTCTTGTTTGCTTTGTATATATTTCCGAGACAATAGAAATTCCTTCAAGTTGGAATTATTTAATTAGCGCTTCAATCTGAGACATGATTGTTGTTGTAAAAGGTAACAGTTTTCATTGGTTTTTCTTAACCTAGATGTATTTATTTGAAAAATAAAGCCGGTCAAGTACCATCGTGAATCACCGCCTTACATACATACACACATACTAATGGAAATAGCGTAATTTTAAAAGTAGATAGGAACCAGGCTTAAAGCAGCTGCAATCTGATCCAGCTTATTCAGCCGTTTTTCGATAAAATATTCACGCAAAGCCCATATCAATTTGATTTTGTTTACCACTTCCTTCTAAATATATCATCTCGTTGAGCTTTGCAATAAAACATTTCTTTTTATGCCTTTCGATTTTAATAGTATAGCAAGCCCGGGTCATCCGTTCATTTTCGCAAGTATACCAAATATATTAGATTAATTTCATAATCGTTATACCTAGCTGATAGCATCAAAATCAAATTGAGATTCAATTTTGTTATTCTCATTGGGAAACTTGAAAACATGAAGATGAAATCGGTGGGTGGTCGGAAATTGCCTAGCTTTGTGACTTATGCCGGGCCAAAGTGCCTGCCAGGATGGAAGTAGGAATAAATCCTCATAAAAACAGATGGCATAAACAGTCTGTATCATCATCAACCCGGCTAGCCTGCTCATATAGACATCTCCCAAGTTTTTATTGATATTTATTCGACAGTCAAATAATATCCTAACCGAATTTACCTATTTTGAAATATGACAATCAATATCCAAATAATTAGACTGGACAAACAGATAATGTAGTAGGGTTTACGGTTTGTGAATTTTTTATGTTGAGAACTTCATTTTTGATTCTTAAGAAGTACATACGTTATACCTAGCTGATAGCATTAAGATCAAATTGAGATTCAATTTCTAAATTGATAGGTGGTCTGGAAATTGAGGTAAGCTTGGTGAGTTATGAAGGGTTGATTGTGGAAATAAATCCCCATTTAAACAGATGGCATAAACAGTCTGTATCATCATCAACCCGGACAGCCTGACTCATATAAACATCCCCTAAGACTAAGTTTCTATGGATATTTATTCGACATTCACATGATATCCTATCCCAATTTGTCTATTTATAAATATGACAATCAACCTCCAAATATTAGACTGGACAAACAGATATTAGTGTTTACGGTTTATTACTTGTTTATGTTGGAAACGTCATTTTTTATCCTTAAGACGTACATACATGATTACTTTTATAACTGCTAGTGTTGTATAATAGAAGGCTAGCAGTTAAGAAGATTTCACTGACAGAGATTGCCATTCAATGGAAAGTCAAATCATTGCGTTCACATCATAGATTCTGAAATTAAGTATTATTACGAAAATTATAAAAATAGTTCTAGACTTGTTGTATCTGATAAAAGGCCAATAATTGAGGCATTATACCTAATAATTCAACAAATATCACGCCAAAATATGGATGAATTATCCGGCAAGCATTTGTTCTTCGTGTGATTATGCAAGTAAGGCAGCTGTGTATAGTCTTAAAAGTACCTCAGAAAGTTAGATTTATAGACCATTTGCGTAACTGCAGCGGATTGAGTGGTCAAAATAATGATTCGATCATTATTCAATAACATCCTTGCTTTATCAGCATTTTTTGCTGTAGTACGAAATTCATTTAGTGAATTATGTTCGTCTCCTAATAATTCACAGCTTCAAATTTTTCCGTCTGGATTGGAACCTGAAGATCATATTGAAATACGTTCACTCACAGCCAATTCTCGATTGATTTGCTCACACAGATGTAAATTACAAGCTGGATGTAATGGCCTGATATTCAACGAAACTAAAATTAACAACAATTGCCGTTTGTTTACTGCAAAAATATCGTATCACATGGAAAGTAACAAGCAGTTGATGGATAATAAACCAACCATGATTCTAGAGGTATTCCATTTATGCATATAGTTATTAATTTGTTATTTTTCTTTCACTAATGTTGGTTAGCTGAAAATTCATAAACATATTTATATTGTATGTAAGTAAGTTCTCAAGATGAAGTCATTATATTGAAATCAAGAGGATTGCCTATCAAATCTCTTTTAAATAATCTAGATTAGATAAGTGATAGATATATATAAGTAGTCTATTATAGATAAATTATATTAGAATTTTAAGATATATGAGTATATAAAAAGGACATTTTAGTTTAGTTTTAATAGTAATCTCTTTTAATATTATATTTTAGGCGAAGGAAATCTGCAAAATATTTTCACCAGGTCAGTATACACTATTATTAAACATGAATAATTACTTTGAAACTATTGTTTTATTATTAGATTTGATAATTAGAAATACCACATCGGCAACTTTGTCGAAGGTATCTCTTTTTTAATGTAATATGTTAGATGCGTTAAATAGAATACCTTAAATATTTGATAAGAACAGGCGTGAATAGCTATGTCAATTTGAGACCAAAAAATAAATTTGTGTCCCGTTTAATTAGTAGATTTGACAGGAAGAAAACTAAAAGATTTTAATGTCTGAAAACGAATCGTGGGGAAACCTTCATAGACAGCTGTATTTCAAAAATGATCAAATTAAAAAGAGAATAATTTATTCATCTTTAGACATTGTTGACGTTTCATTTCTGAGCTTATTATTTTAAAATCATTTTAACCGGCCATTGTTGCCTTAGCTGAAAACAAGCTTGACGGATCCTACCGTATTAAATATCCTAATGTTTTTGTGACTATTTAATGAAGTGCCTTCATGGCTCTCTCCACTAAAATAGTATAATTTCCTTTTGTGTCATTTAGGGGCGCATAAGATTATTGACTAATTATGAATTGTTCGGTTGTTCAGTTCTGAATACTGCTAGTCATGACATAACAAAAACTTGAACAGTTATCTGGTGTACGAAACATTTTAATCCTTATTGTTATTGATTAACAAAGGGTGCTTTTTTACTGTAATCGATAATAACGAGTGTTTAGCTGCTACTAGAGCTTTGGTTACATTTTAATAGGATGATAATATCCATAACTATAAACTACCATCATTAAAGGGAAATAGGTTTCTGGTGGTGGAAAAAGAGTGAGACACAAAATCGTCATCTGGACTGAATTTTGGACATTTTTGGATTGGTAATGTTTGCACAAAGCAGAAACAGAAGAGCAAGATGTAGGAACAGAAAATGTTTCTCTAATTAAAGAAGCAAACTCCCAATTTCTGGGATATACACTTTATGAAATAAGAAATTGAAAGTGCACATGACGCTAACATTTTTATCACAGATTCGAGTAACTGAAGCTAAATGATGAAGAAGAGTAAATGATGAAGAAGGGTGACAAGGATTTCTAAGTTTGAATACGTATAAGCAGAGATATATAATTTTGAATCTACCCTATTTATAGAAGGCATTCTATAGGAAAAAGGACAATTGAAAACTTTGAAAAATCGTATCTCCATTCACGCTGAATTAAAAGTTTCTAACGTCCAAGTCAGCTATGCCTATACCTACGGGATATAAAATCTAAACAAATTTGCCTTGTCTCACTCAACTATTGTATGCTTGAGCTTGATCCTTTTATGTTCTTTAGCATGGGTGGCTCTGGGAGTTCCCCGACTAGAGCACTAGTTCCTCCAAAGAAAGGGCTATTGACAGAAAATATTTGAAAATCTGCATGAAATACTAAACTTTTCCTGACATCCAAAATGTTGTCACAGAGATGGGCTGATAAACTGTAACTGAGCCTCCTCTAGAATCGCCCTTGATGTTTAACATAATTATCAACTTCGTTGATTTACCGTGTGACCTGTCATACACTGAGCACTTATCAAAATATCCCTTTGGGAGTCATTGCGTATACTATAAAATTCCAGACATGTCGCTGAAAAGTAATAGTAATTTCAATAGTGTTTCCACAACCGGAATTATACCTGGATGGAATTACCTGTCTGAGCATAAATTATCTGTTACATTATCTTCGCCATCAAGGAATTAAAATTTAATCTGTAAATGTTTTATGCCTTATGCCCGGTGGGTTCTCTCACATATTGGGTATTTTATCCTGACAAGGAACATTTTTTAATGCGTGCCTTTCTAGATTCTTATGAAACTTTACATTATCAATTTGGAAGATTTTCTATATTTCAACCTGTTCCCCTTGTTTTGGTCTTAAGAACATGAAGCTTTGGGGTCATAATTATTGTCGCTATACAATTTTACTGTGCTCATCAATTTCTAAAAATTGCCCATCCCCGTCCAATAAATATAGAAGCACTAAAAGTTGTACAGCGAGCTCATAAAAACAACAGAAGGGCATGTTAGTTTTCTATCAACTGATTACATTCAGCGGCGATTGAGTTCGACATTGATTCTAAATTGGTTTCTGAATTACATAAATACCAACTGGTATAACTGTCTCATATATATTTTTGTGGTTTTATACAGTTGGAAATACTAATACGGTATATTTTTTGGTAAATGTTACAGTATTCGTTGACCTCACAAATGGTACTGGAAAGGCTGTCAATTTTCAATCAAATCTCAACATGCATTGCAATTGCATTCGACAGTAACGCAAAAATAGCTTTATTATAAATTGACTCGATATTTTAGTTGTTTCAAAGTTTAAAATATCCTGATAAAGTTTATTGTACCTTGAAAAATTAAGTTTTCGGTATTGGGTTATTAGTATATCACATTTCTTTCAGATTGCCTGATTCTCACTTATGGATTTGAAGAAGATGATTGATTTGGGGTGGAATATAGATATCAATGCTTGAATAAATGTGTATATTTTTTTAGGAAATTAACAAATTGCTTAAAAAAATAGTTTGCTGACGGGATGCAAAAAACAACATGCCACATCCATCTCTAATCGAAAAAGGTTGATGATCCTGCATCTTGATAGTTTGTATCAGGAAAAGAAGATTTCTGCCAAATGTCATACTTTTAACCAAAAGTGAACACTTTCTGGCTAAGCAACTGGACTAATGGGCGACCTGTGAACCCGGTTACTTCCTAAAACTATGTGACACTTATGACATTAATCTGAATATTATCTTATTCAGTGATTTGGACTTTATGGAGTGAATGGTCTCATAATTGTGTTGCTGTTTTATCCCACGAATGTATGACATATCGAAATCGCACAAGACAAAGAGAATGTTATCCAACGGTATCACCCGGCTGCGATGGTGTCGAATATGATACATTCACATGCCCTTCGACAGTGCCATGTGGTAAGGCATTTCTACTACTTGAGTTAATCATTATAAAGTTCAATTCATTTTATAGCTGAGCTTATTCTGCCCATTCACTGAAATTTCAATTTATACAGAAGTGGCTTTTTGCAAATAGAAAGGTCCGTGGTCTCAGAAAAGGCAAGAATAGAATAAATATTGAACTTACAGTAACAATACCAACAGGAGTACAAAATAAACTACTTCGTCTCACCTAAATAACTGTGTAAAAATTTGCCAATGGTAGTCACTGCGTATAATGTGCAGCGTTTTTCTGATCCTTCTCTTCCTCTATTCTATGGTGACTTTTGTATAATTCGATCTAAGAACAAATGGACAGTAAAATCATTTTTTTTATAATAGCTTTCTTGCAGTGATGCTATCCTTTGATAGATTCAATGTCTTGATTGCGAATTGTGAATTGCTTTTTTGATCAACATTTGTAAAAAATGTAATGACCGTTCAATTTTAAAAACAGAATCAAGTACGCTTTTCAGAAAACATAATCTGACAGAAAATGCTCAGATTGATTATCATCTCTATGCACTAACATAATCGAAGAAGTTCAATTTCTGTTATTTGGGACTTTTTATCCGTTACTGTTTCGAAATTGGAAAAGGGAATTGCAAAATTAAATAATTAATTAAATAATGAAAATGGGTTATCAATGTTTTCCATTTATGCCAGTAATAGTTATAGTATTTAGACTCGGATACGTCAGTATATAGATGTTGAAACAAAATCAATCTGAATCTGATGCTTTAATACTGATTTTAAACCTTTTTTGTTAGGTCCTCTCAATTATTATGGACGATGCTTGAAATACGATACTTTAACTGGAAGAATGGTTGTAGAGTCACAAAATCCATGCATAGAAACATATATGTACACAAATAACAGATTTTATTTAAGTGGTACAAATCGATGTATACTAGCACTGGGAACAACTACTCATTCTTATTTCACCCTAAGTACATCATGCAGCAATGCTATGAGCCAATTCACATATCTAACAGATTCCAATATTCGTCTGCAAGCATCAACTTCAATGTGTATTCATGTATACAACGGAGGAGTAGGTCCAGAAATTGTTACTTATCCAACATGCAATGTTGCTCATGCTGCATTTACATTTGTATAAACATTCCAAATGCTATCATTTTGTTTAATTTGGGAAGATGCATAATCCTTAAAAATTTGTAAAATAGAATTTAGATAAAACTTTGTTGATTAGAATGTATATGGTGTATCGACGATATGGGGCAGATAAGAACACATATTATAAAAAATATGACAACACTTTATTAAATTGAAATTCAAATTAATTAAAATGTAAAAAATCAAACTATTAAACGCATGGGGCTTCCTAGTATGATGCATTGAAAACTTGAAGTATATCAAAATAAAATGTTCAAATAGCTACACATGTATATAATATGCTTGTTAATACAAAAGGCAGCCATTATTAATAAGCAAGTAGAGCGTAGTATCTAGTTACAGCTAGTGTATTGTTAGTCTTATATAATATCACAACATGCATGCATATAAGATGTTTCAATCTCACGTTTCATATTCAGTATTGTGTGTGTTGTTAATGTGATTGTATTGTTCTATAATGCGTGGGTATATCGTGTGATAATTAGTGATGTAGTGATTGCTTAATTGTGTCGTTGTTTCAGCAGTATTGTGGTATTGGTTGTTGCGTGTTTATATATTTCACCCTCCTGCTTGGTGATCTATATAAAGAGAATGCTAGTTAGATTTATTTCGTGAAGCTACTGCTTGTTTTATTTTTCCTCCATTCCGACCCTATAAAAATCATATTATAAAAAATAAGTAAGAAACACTCTTACATACATAAATTTTCATTTCCCATTGAGTGTTGGCTTCCTCTATGACAGCGTAAATGACTTCTGTGTGCCTTGTTGCTATTCCGTTTACACACTAGAAGTGCCAATATACATATGACTTAATAATCTAGCTATAATTTGAATGCATCTTTGTTTGCATTTAATTGATGTAATCCCATAAGCAGTAGATAACGTTTGCTGATTCCTTCAGTCGTATGAGACATATTTAAGATAATGAGATTAGGATTCATATGAAATGGAATGGCGTATCTGGTAAACAAATGTATTGACATTTTAAAGTAGACGTGAAATAATCCTTTTAAATTTTTCTATTGATTTGAAATTATTTCAAAGAGCTTATAAATATATAAAAACGACTATACCGTATTTATATACGCTGATAATTTGCCTTCTAATGCACCGGCAAATAAGAATATGAACTGTTTGATAAATATATCTGTTATACTAATGAAATTTGACATTTCATTTCCAGTAGTAAACAAGTTCTATTTAATGGTAGGTCTCAATTGATTAATTTGCATAATTGAGCTTGATAGTTTGAAAACAAGCGCATATGTGAACTGTGAGAATGGGAACTGCATGTGAAAAATTAATCATCAGTATTGATCTGGTCATCTGTGTCATCGTTTTACAGGGTGTTTACATGAGATGGGTTATCCTGACCAGGTTAGCTCTCACATGATGGACGGTGATACCCTGCTAGGGTGAGACAGAAATCCCCGATATAAACACAGTTTTTTGGGCCAAAACAGATCATTCATTCATCTTCGCAAGTACACAAAATAGATAACATTAAATTCATAATCATTATATCTTGTTAATAACATTTAGATCAAATTCAGATTCAATCTTTTACTTGTTATTGTAGTGTCCTCAACTATATGATTTACATAACTCAGAGAACACACTTATCAATAGTTCAGCCACACCTAGACTGAGGTAACTTTATGTTAGCCCTCAAACAATATACATAAAACACATGACTAATCACGTGGTACTACATTCCTCCTTTCTTACATACAATAAACCTTATAATGATTAACTGTGAATAAATGTTAAATTCTATCTTAAATTGTTGTTTAAACGGTATTAGAACTATGAAGACTAGCTACATACTAACACATCTAATTAACATTACCAAAACCAAGATAATCCGGCGGTTTAACATTACGAGTATATCTCTGTCTAATGATCTGATCACTCCCAGCAAACACTGACGGTCAGGGGACGTCCCCAGTGAGTCTGGAAGGTTTCGCAGCGGTCAGTCACAATTATACAGCTATACAACGTCCCTCAACGTCGTGTCAGGGTCCCAAACACTTTTATAAAACTATTTTCATGTGTTTACGTCATAAGTGCCGACTAGGTCGCAAAATTACGGCTTGGCAACCTACGTATTTTTGATCGATTGGATACGTATGTAAACAATATCACACCCAGTTTGAATTGCAGAAAAGAGGCGCCAGAAAGTTTCACAACACATTTTTATAACGGCCGCTCTGGAGCTTCCGTGTTGATGAAGTTGGAATTTATATAATCGTTCAATATCTCTCGGGATTTTTAAAGGTAAGATACTCTTGAAAATTCAATACAGTTTAGCTATTGAAAATATATACTTGCTGATTGTTTATACTGAGGTAGTCTTATGTTTGCTTTATTGTAGATTAGATTTCAATTAATGTTTTCGACACAGTTTTTGTAAGCGAAATGTCTATACTTCTTCGATGTGTCGCTGTCAAATAAATGAGACTGCCAGGTAAAATATTACAACCTCATTGCTATAGTTCAGTATAAACTAAATAATGTTTATAATAATACTTTTAATGATCTTGAATTCAAACTTATTTATCTGCAGCTGAATTGAAAAACCGAATAACAATGTTACCTTCGCCGCTCATTACATCAAACTTATACCGAAGGTAAATCTATCAAAACGCTGCCTATTTATTCTTCAAAACATTATTTTTAAGTTGTCTATATTTCATGTATTATATGATCATACTATACCAGTTACTGACCTATAATTTCTGTATATTTATTTATCTACAGCGCTGAATTAATAAACAAATTTCCTTCACCTTACATCGACATTTTCCCAGAGGTAAATATATCAAAGAGCTGTATTAATCCTTAATTTCTTACATGATGTTTGAGTTGTCTATATTTATTCTTTAATATTAATAATAATATTCTTTATTCTTTCTGTTAAAGATTTAATCTGAATCGCTAGTGATATGGCCAGCCACGCCGAGAGGAACATATTTGGAAATATATTATTGGGTTTTATTGCAACAAAATGGCTGATGTATTCCTATAAGATCTACAGCTACTAATTAGAACTTCGATGTTGGATTATTATTACAAAATATGGTTATAAAATCTGGGATTTATATTATTAGCAGACATTGTTTACGGATTTGGTTATCACAACGAAACTACGTGTGGATTTAGCTACTAATGGCGTATCGAATATATTATTTGTATTGACAATCTGCGTGAAATTTACCAACATTCATTAAAGGAATTCCTTTAACTAACTTGAACGGTAGAAGATAAACACTTGTAAGAAAGATCTCATAACTATCATTTGAACTCAACTATGAACGTTTTATTTATGTTTAATAAATTGAATGCGTTTGAAAACACAACACTTTGTAGTTTTCTTTCATGTTAAATACTTTTAAACAGAATAGTGTGAATTGTGACCTTCATGCGTGGCATATATTGCCAAAGGCGAGGCAAATATCTCGCAAATCAACGTCAGAGTTTAGTCACTGGAGGGTCTCCATGAAGGTCTCTTAGACGATCTGGTAACGTCACCGGGACGTAAAAAATTGTCTACTGGTACACTGTCGATAGACGTCCAAACGGACGTCTCGGAGACTGTCCATCGACCTTCGTAGACGTCTCCTGACGTTGCAGGGACGTCTCCGTGTTTGCTGGGCTATGTCTAATGTGGATTTTATTATCAGTATCTCTGATTGAAACATTTCTAGTTCCTAGCAACTTTTCTATTGTTCCAGATGATCACTTTGGCTTATCTTTCCGATAGTCTCTAAATTTCAACGACTCTCCTTTCTCAATGCCCTGTTCAGTTGTAGCTATATCACCCATACTCATTCTTGATTTAACCTCCGATAAACAATCCAAACGTGTTCTAACCGGTCTTTGTAAGAATAACTCTGCTGGTGTAACTTTAGTAGTAGCATGTGGTGTAGATCGATAGCTTAGTAAGAAATCATTCACTGCACCCTGCAAGTCTCTATGCTTCTGACCTTTTAGAATTTTCCGAACACTATTCTTAACAGTTTGTACGGCACGCTCAGCCTCTCCATTTGATGACGGATGATACGGAGCGATCGGCTTCCGACGGAAACCAATAGTTTTTAGAAACTGCTCAAATTCCTCTGACACAAATTGCGTTCCATTGTCGGAAACAATAACCTTTTGATAACCATAACGTGTAAACCATCGTTTTAAAATGTTTATAGTTGTTGTTGAACCAGTATCGTTCATATTTGTTATAGCTACCTCAGGCCATTTTGAATGCGCATCTACTAAAATTAATAAGGCCTTTCCCTCGAACTTCGGTGAATAATCCACGTGAATTCTGTCCCAAGGGGCTTCTGGCCATGACCATGGTAACACTGGTTGATGTATAGGGTGATGTCTTGCTTCTTGACATATATTACAGTTACTGACCAAGTCCTCTAAATCAGAATCGATACTAGGCCACCAGCAATGCATTTTAGCCAATAATCTCATACGGACAGAGCCAGGATGGTTATCGTGTAATTTTGTCATTACTTGTTCACGTAAATTAGATGCTATTATAACACGACGTCCCCAAAGCAAAATATCATTGTGTAAAGCAATCTCAAAGCGTTTCTTGTAATAAGGTAATAATAATTTGTCGCTACATTTACTTGGCCAACCATTTTTTACAAAATTAAATACACTTTTTAATATTAAATCCTGATTAGTTCCAGTTGCCACATCAGATCCATTGACAGGTAAGTTCTCGATCTGTTGAACATAGAATTCAGCAGATTCATCATTATCAACAACATAGTTATTAATAGAATTAACCGCTGGTAATCTACTAAGAGCATCCGCATTACCATTATCGAGGCCTGCTTTGTATTCAATAATATATCGGAACGGAGACAGTTTAATCGCCCACCGTTGTAATCGGGCTGTAGCTAATGCAGGTAAATCAGTTTTCGGCCCTAGTAGGCGGACCAAGGGTTGATGATCAGTTAATATAATGAACTCACGACCAAACAAGTAATTCGTAAACTTTTCAACTCCAAATATAATAGAGAGAGCTTCCCGATCAATTTGCGCATAATTACGCTCAGACTTTGATAAACTTCTATGAGCATAGGCGACAGGTGATTCAGAGCCATCATCATTTCTGTGTGCTAGCACACAGCCAACACCTACAGGTGATGCATCGCATTGTAGAATTAACATTTTATCATTGCTATAATGTGCAAGAATAGGAGCATTAGTAAGCAAATACTTGATCTTATCAAATGATGCCTGACAAACATCTGTCCACTGCCACACGGCATCGTTACATGTCAAAGCATTTAATGGTGCTGCGATTGTTGATAAATCTGGACAAAATCTACCGTAATAGTTTACTATACCGAGAAAAGATCGTAACTCACCAGTTGTTTGTGGTACTTTCGCTTGACTAATTGATTCTACTTTAGCAGGGTCTGTATATGTATTCCATCCCCACTAACAACATAACCGAGGTAATCAACTTTAGTACACATAAATTCACATTTTTATCGTACATTGTGGTCTTGAAATATGTCAAATACATTCTGCATAAGAAGAAGTAATTCTTGTTCATTTTCACTAGCAAGTAAAACATCGTCCATATAAATCATCACACGCCCACAAATGTTTGCTAATAATTTTTCTATGGCGCGTTGACAAATTGCCGGAGCACAAGCGATCCCGTATGGCAATCTTTTATGACGATAAAGTCCTTTATGTGTATTGATAGTTAAAATATCACGACATGATTCTATCACTTCCAATTGTTCATAACACCTTGATAAATCTAACTTTGTAAACACTTTTGCACCATTCAACTTTGAAAACAAATAATCAATCGAAGGAAACGGATATGTATCCACTTTTATTTGTGGATTCACAGAGCGCTTGAAATCCGAACATATGCGAATTGTCCCATCCTTCTTTGCAACATTAACTGTTGGAGATGCCCAATCACTTGAATCGACTTTTTCAATAGACCCATCAGCAACAGCTTTATTTAACGACGTTTCCAAAGCAGATCTTAACGCAAATGGAACCGTTCTTGCTCGAGCGAATGATGGTATTGGATCGTCTTTGAGATTAATTTGCACACTTACGCCTTTGATGCGCCCCAAGTCATTGCCAAAAATATCTTCGTATTTTACCAGTATTTGATCTAATTTAAAATCTTTACCTGCACTAACTGAGTTGATATTTTCTGTTCTTATGGACATTAATTCCATCACTTGTAACGTGTTGATACCTAACACTGGTGAATGTTTATCCTCAATAACATGAAATACAACGTCATAATTTCTACCATTCTTTGGGTTTGTAACCGATAACATAATCTTGCCATTTACGTGTAATTCCGATCCGTCATACAATCGCAGCTTCCTGGCAGGTTCTAATGAAAGGCCAACGGGGACATCACAGCTGCACAGTACATTGCAAGTGGCGCCACCATCAAGTAAAAACTTTATTTCCTTTCCAGCAACAATAAGAGTTGAAAATATAGCGCCACTATTGCCATCTTTATTACTCAACTTTGATATGATAATTTGACAATCTGAATCGTTCTCGTTATCATTATGTACTTCGACTGTTCTAACGTCTTGCCGATTAGTATTTACAGTCTTTTGCTTCTTTTGGCATTTCCGTGATCTAGCATAGTGCCCCACCTTTTCACAAGTATGACACACCGCATTGCCCGCAGGGCAATTAGAATTTCCAAAAACATGGTAACTTTCACAAAAATAACAAAGATTTTCATTCTTGTTCTCTTTTGAACTTTTAAATTCTTAATTACCGTGGATAGCTTGTACTAAACTAGAGCTACTTGATTTGCTGCCTCGTAACTTCTGGAAATCTCCAATATTTTATTTAAAGTTAAGTTTTCCTCACGTAAATACTTTTTCCGTAAGTCTGTCGAATAGCAATTCTGTACCACTTGATCAGTAATCATTTCTTCCAGTAAATTTTGTTTACAATTATCTTTACTACATGTAAACTCACGATGACTACCCAATTCCCGTAACCTTGTCATATATACATCAGTAGACTCGTGCTCTTTTTGAATTGATTGCCCGAATAAAAACCTTTCATAATGTTTATTCTTCCGTGGGCGAAAATAATCGGTGATGGTCTTTACCAACTGTTTGTAGTAATCTCCATCTCTCTCTAAATCAAATGTATCCACCAAATGTAGAATTTGTGGACCAGGGACATGTAACAGTAATGAAGCCTTGCGATTTGGATTGATTTCATCCCCAATGCAACTAAGATAGACTTCGAAACATCGTAGCCATTTCTCCCAACGGCTAGCAACATTTGCAGAAGGTGATAACTCGAACTGCTGCGGAGCTGGTATATCCAGTGAACGCGAAAAATTATTCGATGGTTGAATAATAGCACTTTGAGGTACCAATTGTGACCTTGATTGGAAATCATAAAGTGTAGGTTCTATACCAACAGCAATTAGCCCTTGTCGGAGTAGTCCGATAAGCTCGTCTTTGGTTTCCTCGTGAGAGAAACCCCATTCTTTACAGAAATTAACCGCTTGGTCTTTTAACATTGATGATAAAAGAAGAATAGATCCCATTTTCGTCGCCAAATGTAGTGTCCTCAACTATATGATTTACATAACTCAGAGAACACACTTATCAATAGTTCAGCCACACCTAGACTGAGGTAACTTTATGTTAGCCCTCAAACAATATACATAAAACACGTGACTAATCACGTGGTACTACAGTTATTTTCATTGGAAACCATAAAAATGTAAATATGAAGTCAATAGGTTGTCGGGAAATTGGGGTCGACATCTGCCGGGTTAAAAGTAGGAGGAAATTCCCATAATAAACAGGTGGCATACACATTATGTATCACCATCAACCCGGCTAGGCTAACTCATATAAACACCTCCCAAGTTTCTATGGATAGTTATTCGACATTCAAAATATTATAACCGACATCAAAATAATTAGACCGGACAAGCAGATAATGAAGTTGAGTTTACGCGTTGTTAACTGTCTATGTTTGAAACTTTTATTCTGATCCTTATCATTTTCTGACTCTGAGAAATTAAAAGCTTATGGAAACTATTTAGCAAGCTGCAATTTAGACAAAAGCTACTAACTGGAAGATCACAACAAATCAAAATCGACAATCAAATTTCAACTCCCTTCTCCTGCCCTCGAGAGGTACCATAAGGTTCAATACTATCACCATTACTGTTAAAAATCTAAGTAGCAGAACTGTCACTTCTTTAGATAAAATCTTCTCTCATACGATACGCAGATGATACCCGGGGGGTAACTCCCATACTGCTGCTATACGGGGACGTTCCATTTTTTTTGGGGTCCATACTCCAGCTAAAAAATATAATTTTTGGGTAGAAAATTTCAGAATATTAAACGTTTTGGGTCCTATTTCGATTTTCTAGAGAATTGGGGAAAAAAACTGAAATTGAAGGCTGGAAACTGAGTTCGAGTTTCAGGTTTCAATCGAACGGACGTGTTTTTGACTCAGAAAATATTTTCTATATTCTACGAATTTAATTCTCCTATATCATTTATCAATGATCCAAGATGTTTAGTAATTATGCTTACTACTAATGGTCTTTATTATCAAATTGCTATCACGCATTAGATGATTGCTAAATCTACTTCTAGTGTTATTACTTATATTTTATTATTATGTCAACTGATGATCAAACGTTGTGGGAGATCGTTATAATCGCGACAACAGGTCAGTCAGTCAATAATCAGTCAATCATGGAAATATGTTATCATGCTGCGAAAGTTTTGAGTGGAGTGTAAATTAGTGAAGGCACTCCGTTCGTATATACGTTCTCTTGGTTTCTCTGTTGATGATGGTGATTTTTTGAGGTATGAATTTTGTTGTGGATGGATCATAGATGATGTGTGATCTAGACATCAAGGGGGCGTGTAACATTAGTGAAGGTTCTCCGTTCGTATACACATTCTCTTGGTTTCTCTGTTGATGATGATGATTTGTTGAGGTATGAATTTTGTTGTGGATGGATCATAAATGACGTGTGATCTAGAGATCAAGGACAACATTGCCGTATAAGGACAAGATATCTCCTAACTCTTTACGTAAGCAGTTAGGAACTTAGAGTCCGGGAGCCGAGACCGATTTTACTGTCTCTTCAATGCGTTGTGTATGAATTCAAGTGTGACTCGTGTGATGCGATTTATGTGGGTTTTACCTGCCGACACCTTCATCAACGCATTGCCGAACACTGTGGATCGAGCTCGGCTTTCGGACGACACATATATTCACACAATAGGGCTATCAGTGATTCACAACATCTGTTTTTAGTAGTGACAAAATTTAACAACAAATTTGACTGTTTGGTTCACGAAATGCTAATCATCCGCGAAAGGAAACCGACTCTCAACACTCAGAGTGACTCTATCAGTTCTCGTCTCCTTTGTAAATATATGCATACATAGAACACATTGTAATTGAATAGACGGTTTCCTTTCTGTTTCATTGTTTTATTTTCAACACTATTTTTAACAATCAGAATGTATCAAGTTTTAGAGCCTTAGCCTAGAAAGAATTATTAATTGAAAAAAACTGTTCACAACCAGTTAAATATGATGAGAACCAATCAAGAGCAGCACCTTTGATTCCAAATCTGGTGGATAAGCGGTATAGCAAAATTGAATGATGAACGGTATATCAAACGTTGCAGAAAGGTGTAACAAAAGGAGAATTACAGAACCATGATAGTCAAGAGGATATAAAATATCATTGTGGACACGAAGTAGTGCTGTTTTTGTACTATGATTTGACTTGCTCCAAGTCTCACTTATTTTTATGACGATTCTGATATGTTGGTAAGTGAGACTTGCGTCCTTTGCACATTCTATTGTATTCCGAGACAAAATAAACGCATCAAACCATGAGATGAGAGATGACGTAAATTATTTTGAATTGTCCAGGGAGTCGACTTCATTACAAATTCGTTTTTTACAAATATGGCGTGCAAGTTAAACATGATTTAAACAATTTAAATTTGGCTTCATGATCATCATTTAAATCTTTAGAGCTGCCGAAAATATTATAACTGAAAGTATGCTGTTGTTCTTGCTTCAACAAACTGATTCTGGAAAGTTGTTGCTCTTTAAAATGCTGTAAACTTTCTCAGTTTTGAATGATCATTGTGGTGGCGAGGAAAGCCATAGATTTATTCTTGTAGTCAGTGTTTTAGTAAGTTTGATCAAATATCAAGCAATTATTAAAAAGAAATTGCATAAACTCTTTGAAGGTAGATGTTTTTATCCATAACTTGACGCCATGTGAACCCTCCATTATTCCATTATTCGAAGAGGCAAAAATTTTATAATAATAATAATAATAATAATAATAATAATAATAATAATAATAATAATAATAATAATAATAATAATAATAATAATAATAATAATAATAATAATAATAATAATAATAATAATAATAATAATAATAATAATAATAATAATAATAATAATAATAATAATAATAATAATAATAATAATAATAATAATAATAATAATAATAATAATAATAATAATAATAATAATAATAATAATAATAATAATAATAATAATAATAATAATAATAATAATAATAATAATAATAATAATAATAATAATAATAATAATAATAATAATAATAATAATAATAATAATAATAATAATAATAATAATAATAATAATAATAATAATAATAATAATAATAATAATAATAATAATAATTTCAGGAATTGTTGATAAGTTGCACACATGGCAGTCTTGAATTTCACAAATAGTATTGTAAGTATCTACAAAGTATCTTATTAAACAATGGTTGAAATTTGTAAGCAGCCATCAATGTCTAAACATTTTTTACTTCTATTCCGAAGAAAAGGAACTATATAATAATATTGATAAATGTATAATTAGAGCGTATTATTTCTGGGATTTATGGAGGATTATTTTTATGAAATGAAGTAAACGCTTTTAGAAAATATACTATTCTGACTTTAAAGTATTTTAGG